>JAWVWS010000380.1:0-66207 GCA_033807775.1 Saussurea involucrata | reverse complement strand
TATTTTAGTTAATAAACGATTATATGTGTTAAATGTAAAATTAAAATAATGAAAGTAAAAGGTATAAAGTAAATTTAGTAAATAAGTATAGGGGTTGAAAGTGTAACATTTTATATTAAATTCATCAAATTGAAAGAAAGCGGGGGTGAACAGTGGATTCTACGCGATCGCGGTTCAATTTTCATAAATGGTCCCTGGAATTTTTCAAAAATGGTCCCTTACAATTGAAAAGTCACAAAAATGACCCCATCGCGGGATGATCCCGCGATCGCGGGATTCCATTTTTCAAAAATGGTCCCTGAAAGTTTAAAAAAGTGACATAAATGGTCCCTGGCCCGCGATCGCGGGCTCCCATCGCGGAAAAAAGGGGTATTTTTGCAAACTGGGAGAGATTTTGGGTATTTTGGTAACACTTGCTTTGACTTAGGGTATTTTAATTAATTTCCCAAGAAATTATATATATAAGTAATCTTAAAAAAAACTAAAAATAAAGAAATTTCCTAAAAAGTTTATATATTTAATTGATTCCAAAAATGATCTATAATAAAACAAAGGTACTTTTCTAAATAAAAACTAAATTAATTGTGGAAAACAAAAACTATTGTTGAAGGTAGGGGTGAACATCAGAACTGGGTACCCGCCTTTGGAACCAGAACCACTCTAGAACTGCCGGTTCCACACCGAAACCGATGTGATTGGTTCCGGTTCCTAAAATACGGAACCGATTAAAACCGGTTTCGGTTCTGGTTCTCATTTTTTTTGGAACTGTTACCCGCTGGGTACCCGGTCCCGCTATTTTTTAATAAAAACTATTTATATATTTATTATATTTAAATATTTAATGATGTAGTATTAGTTTTGTATATTTATTAGGTGTTTTATTCGTTTTCATCCAAGTGTTTTATTTGAGGTATTGACGACTTGACGTAAAGACGTGAATTGTTATGGAATTCGTTTTATTGATGTCAAGACTCAATACTCGAGAGTTTCTAATTTATTTATGTAATAATTAGTTTTTATCGGATTATTTTTCACCATTTGTTATATTGATTACTTTATGTTGGTACTTTATAGTTTGCAATAGACTTAAAATTACAATTTTATTGTATGAATTGTTAAAAAAATTAAAAAAATTGGCATTGGGTACCCAGAACCGGTCCCGGAACCGTCGGTTCCGGTTCCAGGTACCCAATGTCAATTTTTTTAATTTTTTTTAACAATTCATACAATAAAATTGTAATTTTAAGTCTATTGCAAACTATAAAGTATCAACATAAAGTAATCAATATAACAAATGGTATAAAGAACCGATGTAAGCGGTTCCGGTTCCATGAATTTTAGATGGGTACCCGGTTATGCTCACCCCTAGTTGTAGGGGGGATTCGATCCCTGGTTGCCTATAGACAAGATAAACACGGAAGAATTTTAACCATTGCCCCAGAGATGGGTTTTGGTAAAACATTGCATTACATAATTTATATATACTAACGTTGTTATAAGTAAAAAAAATAAAAAATATTCGGAGGCCCTAACGATCGGAGGCCATGTGCGGTAGGACCACTTCGCACACCCCAATGCACGACCCTGTAAATTATTAATCTGATTACATAGATTTTATTATCATATTTCAAACATTACTTTTTTTTGAATCGACGGAAAGAAATTTATTAAAAAAAACAGCAAAACAGGGGGCCGACTAGCAAGGAGCTAGCCGGCGGAACAACACAACCAAACCACAAAGAAAGAAGAAACAGACAAACAACACCAACGCCCGCTACCGCCTATCGGAGGGCAGCTAAAGGATTTTTCAGCCAATCTCACCAATCAATCCTACCTTTCCCTAACAGGTTCGAAATCCAACCGAAGGAGTTAAGGGTTATCGAGTCAAATATACCGTCTTTGCGGGGTTTTATATCATCGAACACCAGTCTATTTCGGAATCGCCATATGACCCAGAAAACACAGCTGATTACGCAATCAAGTGCCCGTTTTGCAGATTTGGACGCCTTTAATCCCTCAGCCATTTTGATAAAATCTTTCAGTGTGTTGCAGGAAGACAAATCCACACTCCACTACCTTGCAACTTTCGACCAAGTCTCTTTTGTCGTTTCGCATTGCAAGAACAGATGATCCACATATTCTATATCGTCATCACAACAAGGACAAATAATCGATTCCACGTCAACACCCAGCTTATCGAGGTTTAAGCGGGATGGGATTTTTCTGAGACTTATTTTCCAGCAAAGGACGTTCACCTTGATCGGGGTCCATTTACTCCATCGGGTTTTTTCGTGCTATTGCAAAGAGTCTTATGATCAATTAGGACTCTAATATCCGCCATGTGGAATTTTCCGTCGTTAATTAGAGTCCTTCCACACCCAACAATCGCTATTTTTGGTGAGGACCATATTTTCGATAGCTCCAACCAGACTTTCAAGCTCGTTTCTCTCTCTGCCGTCCCGAATTGGTCTTATCCTGTTCCAGTAGCATGCATCAGGCTTAATCACATCTGCCACCACTTTATCTTTGCATGATTCGATAGCAAAGAGTCTCGGGAATCTAACCTTGAATTGCTCTTCGCCGCACCACTTATCCCGCCAAAAGCTAGTTTGTTTCCCGTCACCGATCTTTTTGAAAAGACATGCACAAATGTCAATATTAATTTTTTTTAAACTCATTAGTAGTAGCGATAATCGACTTCCATGGCAAGCGTGCGCCCTTTTAAAAGAGACGTCTGTTAGGAGCCCATCATTCCCATGGATGGCCATAATCACTTTAGGCCACAACGCGTTTTCTTCCGAGTGAAATCTCCATATCCATTTCGCCAAGAGGGGTCGATTAGAGGCATATAGGCTGCCAACTCCAAGCCCACCTTTATTTTTGTCCGCCATCACTTTACCCCATCTAATCCACGGAATGGGATTGTCACCGATGGTCCTCCCAAGAAAAAGAAATCCTTCGGGCAACTTCTAGGATCTTTAGCACCCCTTTAGGGACTTTAAATAACGAAAAGAAATAGAGGCTGAGGATTCCCAACACATATTTGATAAGGGTGAGTCTCCCACCGCTTGATATAGTCTTCGCTTTCCATGAAGATAGCTTTTTTTTTGGAATTTTTCAGCAATCGCACTCCAACTATTCGAACTGGCCATATTCCTTCCGTTTGGTATCCCCAAGTATGCCATAGGAAACTCAGCTGGTTTGCAGTTCACATGCTTAGCTACCGTCTCCACCTCCTCACTCCCCACCCCTATACCATAAATCGAGCTTTTGAGGTGGTTCATCCAAAGCGCCGACGTAAGGGAGAAGCATCGGATAATTCTCGAGATAGCGAGGCACTTAGATAGAGACCACTCCCCCATAAATATAGCGTCGTCCGCATAGAGAATATGAGAAATTTGGGTGCCCAAATCCCCAATCTTAACACCTTTGAAGAGCTCTTTATCCACCGACAACTTCGTCATTACATGAAGGCCTTCCATCGCGAGCAAATACATGAACAGAGCAATGGGGTCTCCTTGTCTAAGGCCGCTGGAACTCCTGGGTTGGAGAACCGTTAACAAGAATAGATATGGAAGCCGAATTGAGGCAGGCCCCGATCCATCTTCTCCACTTACCACCAAAACCCATGTTTTCCATAGTTTTCTCCAAGTAACGCCATTCAACTGAGTCGTACGCCTTCTCGATATCAACTTTACAAAACATAATTTTCATTTTCTTCACTTTTCCCCAGCTGACTATTTCATTCACAATTAAAGGCCCGTCGAGGATTTGACGCCCTTTAATGAAAGCTGACTGAGTGTTGCTAATAATCGAACCAATACACACTTTTAATCTGTTCTCCAACACCTTAGATAGAATTTTATAGAACGAGCTTATGAGGCTGATAGGTCTAAAGTCGCATACCGAAATAGGGTCCGAGCACTTAGGGATAAAAGCAATGAAACTGGAATTACACCCCCTGGGGATATGATCGGAAAACTCAAATTGCTTAACCGCCCCAATCACATCTTTGCCAACTATATTCCAAAACTTTTTGAAGAAATCGAGAGTAAATCCATCCGGGTCGGGGGATTTAAGATTCCCACACTCCCATACAGCCAATTTGATTTCGCTCTCTTCGAAGGGTCTTTCGAGATGTGCCCTTTCTTGATGAGATAGTTACAGAACCCCCTATCCAGAAGGATTTCTTTTCGAAAAAAGAGAGCTAAAGAAGGAAAGAAATTCGTTTTTAACATGGGAAGAGTCCTCTGTCCATCTGCCTCCTGCTGTGATACCCCTTATAGCAGCTTTTTTCTCGTTTTTCTCAAGATCGAATGGAACAACGTGCAGGTTATCCATTTGCTCCTTAGTGTCCAACTCTTCAATCTTTTTTATCTCTGAAATCCTGTCTTCTCTATCCCTGTCTGACGCCGACCCGGAATCTATCTTAATGTCAATTTCCCTTATCTTATTGAGAGCCATCTCGCGATCCACCTAAAAGAAATTAAAGAGAAAAAAAATTGACCCAACTTATCATTCTTTGACAAATGTTAAAAAGTATTCGTTTGGCATGTTATCTGACACATGCAGGCTGCAAGCCTCTTATATTAAGAGCATCTACATTTATCTTGCTAGAAGTTTTGCAAGATGACATAATCATGTCATGTAGGTAGCAAAGTCTCATACACTTGCTAAATTAACAAGGCCTTTATCAATGCAAGTAGAAAAAGTAATTCTATTTTTGTTTAATTTAATTCCTTTATTAGTTTGTTTAAACATTAACTATTAATATTTTTTATTAAATTTAAGTCATTTATTAATTTCTTTGAGCATTATTTTTTATTATTTTTATAGAATTTCTATCCACAATTTATTTTAAATAAATGATATTTTTATGAAATGGTTTTTATTTAAATTACAAAAATAAAAATACATTAATATAAAAAAAACTTACGAAAATGCAAATACAAATACTAATAGATAAACTTACACAAACATCAAAAAATTTACATAAGTAAATAAAACTTAAATAATCATCATTCGTTTAAAAGCATGTGAAATTGTTTTTCGTACAAACTTCGTTGTGCCTGAGTCATTGTTGAGGTATTCATTTCATCAAATTCATTGCCAATTTTTGTTTTCGATGTTCTTCCTTTTTCTTCTCATGTTCTTCTTTTTCCCTTCGTCGTTCTTGCACAATGTCCGTGAATTTGTTTATTACGTCTATTTTTTTCCTTGTTAATATTAAATTGTGTTTCGATTGCTAGCTGCATACGTTGAACAAATTCGGATAACAAAGATTTTGCTTACCTTTGTCCTGGAAGTTTTTCTTTCTGTCGGACGAGGAGTTGACATTGACTCAGAGATCGGCACGTTTGTATTTGTATTTTAATAAACGTTGTGTGCTTTCAATATATGCACGTGTTTTATTCGTTGTCAATTGAATTATATTTACACAAAATATAGTAAAAGAAAAATAAAATAAAATTGAAGATATGTTCTATATTTTATAATTAATTATTTATATTATAATTAATCAATTATTTGTATTATAAACAATCATATTTAGTATTTTTGTGATATTATAAATTATTAAAATATGTAAATATAAATTATAAAGTAGTTGTTGATTTGGCAATGGGGGTCACTTAAAATTTGAAAGCTAGACTCTTTTTTAAAGTGTCACATCAGTTTTGTAATAACATCTCTCACATCAATGAAAGATCAAACTTCTTTCTAAGAGCATCTCTAATGGTAAAATTAATGACTTGATGAATGACTTGATACCAAATTCTACCATTGGGGTTAAAATTTGAAGAATGACTTGACATCCAAAAGCCTGGTGGATGTCAAGTGTTTGAAGATTTAGAAAATGTTTATATTTGATCCTTCAACTATCATGGGTTTATATTTTTAATTTTCCACTTTCATTCAATAATGATTCATTTATTAAATATATAAAATATTATTATTATTACTTGTAACAAAATACGTTATTGGAACGCTTTCGTAAATATGTTCAAAATGACACCAATACCGAATATTAAAAAACACAAAAATGAAATACTTTTGTTTTTAGAAATCATAGTTTTAAATATATATAGTTTATATTTATAAAAAAACTACATATTATTTTTAGAAGCTTTTGTTTTATATTGAAAAGTGTCATCTCTCACCCTCTCAATCTCCCTATATATATACACACTCATAGATATATTTTTATATCATCATCTCATTCTCACATCCTAATTTTCAAATCTCATATTTTGTTAACCCGTTTTACTTTAAGTTTTTCATTATCGTTTTGTAATATTTTTATTAAATTTTATGTTATTGTTGTATAATATTTGTTTTAAAAAACGTATTTGTGCTTTAAATAACGACAAATAATAGAAGGAGATTTATAAAACATTTCAAATAGATGAGGATAGTTTATGTATATATATTAAAAATGAATTAAAAATGCAAAAAAAACTTTTGGAAGACTTGACCATTGGAGTAGCTATTTGAAGATGACTTTTTGTTGACGTGGCAAATAGATCAAGTCTTTCAAAGACTCGACCATTGCGGATGCCCTTAGGCATCGTTTGGCAAAAAATAAACTAGCTTATAAACTAACTTATAAGCTAGATTTTTGAAACGCTATTTGAAATAGCTTTTCAGTAGCTTTTTGTGAATATTCCAATATTGCCCCAATTATTTATTAACTATTATTATAAACAAATATAAAAATTTTAAATTTAATTATTATTAATTAATAAATATTAACTATAAATTATTAAATTTAATTTAATTATACATTTTTAATTATTTAGAGTTATTGTTAATTATATAAATTATTTTTATATATTTTTTAAATATTAATCAATATATTTTAGTTATCAATTAATATTATCGTTTTAATTATTATTTGATTATTTTTTTCCATATTATATGCAACGGTTATTTAAAATCATAAATTAATATATATTTTTTCTAAAACTTGTTTTAACGAATTCAAAATTTATATAGTATATATGTTATAATAAATGTTAAATTCTTTTATTTAACATATTATATTGCTAAAAATTTGTTTTAATTATATAATTAAATATTGTAATTGATAATTTTTGGAGGTGTTATTTTTGGTCATTTTGCATGTTATAAACTAGTTTTTGCCAAACCTGACTTATTCATCAGCTAGCTTATCAGCTATCACCTAACTTATTAGTCAACAGCTGCTTATCAGCTAGTTTGGCAAACATAGCCTTTGTCATCACACGTTCTTTCCATAGGCTATGAGAAATTTCCCAACACATGTATGTATTCACTTCTTGTTGTTGTTTCGTTTAAGGAGATCATTGGCTAAGGCCTTGCTTGATATTTCGTCAATCAATTTTTCCAAAATAGATCTTGGACCCACGAATCTCAAATCTGCAGAAGTAATAGATCCACTTAAAATGGAACCCATCGATATCTTAATTATAACATTTTCCAAACTAAACGGTTAACTTCCAATTATATTGAACATGGTCGGTGTTTCCTTCTTAATTGGATATTAATTGTTACACCAAAGAAATCTCAAATACGTACTTTTACAAATAAGGTTATTAAGTATATGTTATACGTAACACCCATAAAATAGGAAAGAATATAATTATACCCATAAAAATAAAACAGATAAACGCATAAATATTAAAATCACCTAAAAAAAGAGAAACCGTAAAGCATTTACATCTAAGGAATGAATTGTAGCTACTAGATCTAGATTAAGATTACAATCGGGCGTCGATATAATAACCCAAAGAAGATATCCCCAAAAATGCCTCTACCGACACTCAACACTTCGCTCAAGCATTAGTGCTCCGATCCTAATAAACATGTCATTAAACAAAAATATTAGGCTTTCGTTTAATGAGCTCAAACAGTAAATAAAACGAGTTAGAAAAAAATATTTTAACAATAAATATGACTTTATCAAGGCCATCCATTTCATATACAACAGTTCGAAGACCCCAATGTCAAAACACATCTTGCGATTATCGGAGAGACTCGGTTTACCATTGATAGTGATAGAATACCGTTGATCCAAACCCTTCAGTGATTTGATGATGACCCTTAGAATCACTTAGTGAAAATTGTAAGTAAACAATATGTATCAGTGTTTCGCCATCTAAGAAAATATACTGTCTGTTTAGTATCGCTGGTGGAAACACGTGTTCTTTAAATTATACTTCAGCGATAACTGTACATCAGTGAGACCTGAGCCTGTTCAGTGTTGCTGATGATCGCTGAATGCTCATCATGTAATTGTTTGCTTATGATCCCTGAAGACAAGATTCGCGACAACTGAGTTCAAAGCTGAAATCGAAGACCAAACTGACGAACGAGTGACTAAGTCTACTAGTGACCTGATGCGGATATTAGCGAAGACAAGACTTGTCCATTTCACGCGAAGTTTCAAGTAGAAGACTTCAGCGAGAGCTGAACTTTATCATTCGCTGATAATGATCAACTAAGCGATCGCTGATCATGAAGCCTGTTCTACAAGTTACTTTTGTTTTATTCTCTTGCACGCCTTTGTACGATTTGTCAGAAGGACATCCCTTTGTCCAGGATCGTACAAACCACTCTGCCAACTACACTGTTCATCATGCGGCCAAAAAGGGATGTTTGCTAAAGTCAAATCCATGCAACCAACCAGACGCTGCCACGTGTAAAGTTGTACTGACTTGCATTTAATGCATGCAGTATAAATAGGCAACCCTACTTCATTTTTGAAGTGCCCTTCCTTCGCTGAACTACTTAGTGCCAAGAAAATCTTTCTTTAGGTTTTCTTATTTTCTCTCTATCTTTTCTAGTGCAAGAAATATGTGTGATTCTCTTAGTTTGTTTACGTTAGGTTTTATACTTAATCTTATTCCGCCACAAACTGTAAATTGGTTGATTATATCAATAAACAGTTTTAAAGATAAAAATCTTGTGTTTGTATTCAACCCCCCCTTCTACAAACTTGTATAACTCTTTGGGACCAACAAATACAAAAGTAGGTCATATATCTATGTTAATGATCATCACTTATGGATCAAAGTTCAGTATGTTCAACCACACTAGGTCTATAGTTTATTGAGTCCTCAATATCGACCACTCTAGGTCTAGAGATGAATATGAGATCTTGAAACTTGAACCCTAGGCTTGAATCCTTAGATTAGACGAGGACAAACTGCTTTGAGCTCGTTGAGAAGTTGCCTTAAATTCTCTGCAAATCGTAATAAATCGGAAGGGAAATAAAGAAATTGAAGGAGAAAAGATGTATATGAAAAATGAGAGTCAAATCCCTAAACTTGGCCTAAATAATGCTCCCAGACCGTCCTTGCGTTCTGGCCCGCGACTTAATGTCGCTGCGCAGGTCGTCCGTGCCAAACACCCACCACCATTGTAGTAGCATACGCGATGTTCCTCGCGACTAAGGTCGTGCGCCTCATCGTGTAACCTTATGTTTCAGACTTGCTTGTCCCATGAACCACGTGACCTTGGTCGCGACATGGGGTTGCGAGCTAGGTTGCGACGACCAAAAATCCGCCCTAGCTATCACCTTCTTTTTTCTTGATTTATCATGCATAAACTTATCCAAAATATTCATTATTAGTTAAACTTAACAATAAATGTTTCCAAGTCCTAAAACAGTATGAAAATCTATAAGATGATATATCCAAACACTACATCTCATAAGTGCAATTATATATGATGAAAACATTGACATCTATTCCTTAATTGTATTTGGATATGTGTAATTTGTACCATTTTTTATTATCTTAATATGTAAAGTTTTATCTAATGATTCAAAAAGAAATTACATATATTGTTTGGAAAGCTAAATCCACTAAACCCTGAGTTAATTAGTTCATCCTGTTAGAAGAATGGTACTAAAAGAGGTGAAATAAACTAAAATAATGACATCTATCAACTTTGATGATCGGTAACGTAGGAAAGTTATTGAGGCCTGTGGCAAGCACAACTTTCTTAAGATAGATTCGCCATCTCTTCCGTACTAGAGACCGATGGACGTCTATCTCACAAGATACAACTACAAGAGATAACTCTAGCAGCACGACCAGATTATCTACGCGAACCAAACTTGTGTCTTCGCTCTATTACATGAACTTGATGAGCAATGAAGACAACGAGAAAAAGATGAAGTTCTCTTTGTTGTATCATCTCACAAGATTAAGAGATCTTTTTTGTTCTACCTTTTCCATAAACCCAAATCATATATTTAATGGGGTTAGAGGTAGGGGTGTAAGCGGGTTGGGTTGGGCGGTTTTTGACAAATTTACAACACAACCCAATTATGGCGGTTTTGGAAATTTTCAACCCAACCCAACTCATTCAAAAGTATAACCCAACCCAACCCAACCTTTGCGGGTTGTGGCAGGTTGGGCGGGTTGAGCGGTTTGGTAGTAAACATAAAGTTCACGATTAAAATATGGCAAATAAAACTAAAAAGTGTAAATTGTATCATCGAATTCAAATCCTCAATTAAGTACGACCGTCTCCGACTCCAATGTTGCATTCTTCTTGAGTTTTTCTACAATTCAAAATGTTAGTACCAAATGTATTCAAGATTTAGGGTAAATGTAATTAGTCAACAATAGTCAAAGTCAAGGTAATTGTTAGGAAAGGTCAAAGGTATAAATCGTGAGGTGTAAGGGAATTGTGAGTAGCACATTGAGAGGATATTGAATACGTAGAGTGTGTGTGTGAAATGAGAGATGACCTCTAGAGAGAGAATTAGATCTGCAATCATATCTTGTATCATTCTCTTCTCTAATCAAGTTCTATTGTGCTTAATCATTGTTATCTGGATTTCTCAATTGGTATCAGAGCTAAGCAGAGCTGAATTTGTGCATCATACAATGATTTTTATCAATTTTTTAGAAATTGAAGAGTTTTTTGATTTTTGAGATTTTATTGAAAATTTTCAAGGATTTGAGATTTGTTTGTGTTTTGGATTGATTCAAACTCACAAATCTATTTGATATTAGTTTTCTAACATTTTGCAATCATTTGGAATCGAATAACAGGATTAAATCATCAAGATCTGATTTCTGGAAACTCAACAGTGTTCTTCGTGGGTTTATTTTTATTCGATTGGAGATTTTTGTGAAAAGTGTTCTTCGAAGGGTAAATGAAGATGGTGATCGATCTCATCTGTTAGTGTGTTTTTAATCGATTTTGAGTCCACAGATCGATTCGTATTCTGTTTTCAATCATCCTACAACTTTCAGAATTGAAAACCATCAAGAATTGTGCGAGATACGGGTGCTGAAAGTTTCGCCGAAAAAACGAGATTTTGTCGGAAACTGCTTGTGTCGCCGGAGTTTTTCATTTTTATCGCAAGTTCTAGTTTCTCGCAACTCGCAAGATCAAGTGTTATCGCAAGGGTTATCGCAAGTTCAAGTTTTATCGCAAGATCAAGTTTTTATCAGGTTTTTATCGCAAGTGTTCATCTTCCTGTTGCGATAAACATTTCATCGCAATCCATCTCGCCGGACTTTATCGCAACACTCGATTTTGCTTGCATGATTAAGATTTCTTCGACAAAATCGTTTGTTTTATGTTCAATGTTCGTTAGAAACCAAAATTGATTGATTTGAACGTGAAGAATCGAAGAAAACGCAGCTGAAAATTTTGAGTTCATCGTGAGGTTGATGATGAATAGTAACTAACGGACTTCCGTTAGTTCCGTTAGAGTTTCTTACAGTTTTGGTCCATTTTCCGTTAGTACCGTTAGAGTCGTTTGTTTTTCCGTTAATTTTGTTACTTTTTAGTCCTATTTCTGTTAAGTGTCAGTTAGTTTAGTTAGTTAACAATTTTATTAATTTTTCCGTTAGTTTTGTTACAAATTTAGTCTTTCGTTAAGTTTTCTGTCAAGTCTAGTTAATAATTTTCTAGTTTGTCAGTTTCAGTCCCTGGACTTATAAGTTTCAGGTTGTGTCACTTTTAGTCCCTGTAGTTCAAGTTTGAGTTAGTGTCACTTTTAGTCCTTATAGTTTTTAAGTTTCTTTTTGTGTCAAGTTGAGTCCTTTTAGTTTTAACTTTAGGAATTTGTCACTTTTAGTCCTTGTCTTTGTTAAGTTTTAGTGTTTTACATTTTTAGTCCTTATTCTTCGTTATTTTTCATTTTTTTTGTCAATTTTATCAATTTTTACCTGCAATTAACCGTAACTGATATATTTTTCTTATATTTTGCAAGTTTGCCGATTTAAAGTCCAGTTTTCCGCATTAACTTTTCGAAATTAATTTTTGAAGACAAATTAAAAAAAAATTCAATTTTTTTTTTGAAATATTTTCTGACTTTAATCGCTTTTCTCTGATCGTTCAAGCGCACAAATTCTACTTTTCACGAAGTATCTATTAACGATCTTGTATTTTTCATTATTTCAGGTAACAATGTCTCTAAAAGAGGAAAATGTCACTCTCAACGACAATATATCAACTCCCTAAGCAAAAGTTGAATCACACAATTTTGAGACCTTTACTATAAATGAATTTATGATTCAACATGAGTTACTAACCATCAAAGTCGATGATTTAACTGAAAAACTAAGAAAAACTCATGAAACAATAGACTTTCAAAGGCAGAGAATAAACGAATATAATGAGTCAAGTGATGGGTTGAAAAAGACCAAAGCTGAATTCGAGGATACTCAAGATTGTTTTCGAAGAAGAATAGATGTTTTGACTGCAAAATTAAGAACTTCAGAAGCGAAGACAATTGAGCTTGAAAAATTGTTGCATTCTTATAAAGATATAAACACTGAGTTGACTAAGAAGGCTAGTAATCTGGAAGAAAAGCTGTACAAAATAGGCCAGACTGAACAGACGATTCATCTTAACAAGCCGACGAACTTTAGATACTATAATGACAAATGAGGCTTGGGATTTGATAATCCTCGGTATTTGAAAAATGCTTTAACCAAGTCTCCAAGTTTGTATAAATTTGAATGGTTTGATCTTCGATCAAGGTATCCTAATAAGTATCAAATCGATTGGCTTAATCAAAAAGAACATGAGGCTGAGGAAGAGGTTAAGAGGAAAACAACTGTTAAAATGCAACTTCCTTTTGCCTACGAATGGGAGAATAGGAAGACTTTGGTTTGGAATTGGAAGCAAACCTTGTCTAATGACTATTTCCAGAGCTATGCGGTAGAGCAACCAAAGGAGAGTGAAAACCCTGTTTTTGAAGAAAAAATTTATTATCCTCCTTTGGTACTTGAACAGAAGCTCGTAGAACTCGAAAGTCAAATTGCTTTTGAGATAGAGAATGAAGTCATGTTAACCGTTCTTTTAAACAGTGAGAGAGAAAAGTCTGAAAAGAAATTTTCTGAATTTTCAAATAAGTGTTTTGATGAAAAGAAAGCTATTGAACTTAGATGCATAAAACTTTCAAAACAAAATTCTGATTTTGAAAAAGTTTTATTTTTAGAAAAGAAAAAGCTTGAGAAAAAGATGTATGAGTTTGACGTCGAAAGAAATTCCTTTGAGACAAAGAATGAAGAACTTTCTTTAAAAATATCTAATTTGGAATAGGTGTTGGAGAAAGAGAGAAAAGAGTTTGTTGGAAAGAAGAATGTCTTTGAAAAAGAAAAGAAGAGCTTTCAAAAGAAAAACATGGAGATTTTCAAACAAATTGCTGATAAAGGAAGATATTTGGAAAAAGACTTTGAAGAGGAGAGAAACATCTTTCAGGTTGAAATCTCAAAGCTAATGAGGAAGTTGTCTGCTTTAGCAACGGAAGTCATGAAAGAGCAGAAGATTAAATCTGATCTACAGAAGAAGTTTGATTTGATTTCTCGAGAAAGAAATGCTCTGTCCGACAAAGTTCAGAAATTGGAAGCAATTAACTTCAAAGTTGAATTGTCTGAACAATTTAGTGCCGATACTATTGTTCAATCGCCGTATGATGATCAACTACTTCGGAATGTTCATTCAAGACTGCTTCTGGTTCAGTTCATGAAAATATTCTTCGACAAGGTCCGTCAAATCAAGCAATCCTTCAAAAGATCAGATACGCCCTTCTAATCTTTTCTATAACCATGCTGCTAAAAGTTCAGATACTCCAATCTTTAAGCCTGTTAAGATGGTGTGGAAGGTAAAAGGATCTTCTCCTGAAAGAAATACACCAAAATCATTTGTTCCTCCACCCGCGGTGAACAAGAAGAACAATGCTCCTAAAGGTAAGTCTTTTGGTAAACCTAATCCTATCTTTTCTGCAAATCATTTGATTAGGTTGGCACAAAAGCAAATTTGTTGTTCTTATTGTGGAACTCTGATAAACACTAATTTTATACACTTTTTATGTCAAATTTATCTAAAATTAGTGTTGATTAGATGCACAAAATAAGTCCATTAATTTGAGTTTGGTATTTTATCATTAGTAATTTAATTAAGTTGAAAAAGAAAAAAAAATGTCCTTATCGTTGGCGGAGTGCAGAAAAAAAAAAGAAAGCTAATAATAATAATAATACTTGTAGTTTTATTAATTTGATTTCTTGTGAGTGTGGTTCAAAAGAAAAAAAATAAGTAATCTAATTTTTGGTTTCGTGGCAACAGCAAAGAAAAAGGAAAGGCACAATTTGATATTGCTTTATTTTTATTGGTGCCTCTTATATGCAGCCCACAAAAGAAAAAGAAAAAGAAAAAGAAAAAGAAAAAGGGTTTATTAGGCCCAGTTGCAGCAGTCCAGCGTGAAAGAAAAACAAAGGCAGAAGTCCAAAATTAACCTCACGTACGACAGCCGACGATCAGCAGCGGCTAGGGCAGAAAACGGCCGGCGCGCATTCCGGCGCGGCCGAACCAGCGCCAAACTCGCGCCAGCTTCTGTTCGGGTGTCGGCGCCCCTCCTCGCGCGTCCTTATCCGCGCCACCATCTGCGCCGGTCAATTAAGCGGCCAGAAATCGTGGGTTTTGAGCCTTTTTAGCGGTTTTTCACTTGGAGGGTATAAAGGCAGCAGAAAACTGTCATTTGAGGGGGGAGATCGACGGGAATTGAAAGGAGAGCAGCAGAGAATTCGATTTTTCTTCAGAGAGCAACAACAATGGCTGATTTCTAGATTTGAACATCGATTTTGGAGAAATTTCTAGGGTTCTTCATCACCATTTTCTGAATTCTACCATTTTGTAAGTTTAATTTCAGTTTTTAAGCAAGATTATGAGTAGCTAATCTCTTATTCCTAGTGATGACGTTATAACTAGTTTATTATGAAGTTTGTTGAGACTTACGTTTGAAATCAATTTAATTTCATTTATACAATCTTCTTTTTTAAATGTGTTCTTCATTTTTGGGTTTTTGGATTTGAGAAGGATCCCTTGAATCTTACCACTCAATTTTGAATTGCTAGTTGGGATTTGGAATACGTAATCGTTCTTAATTTCAAGTTAGTAGCAAATAATACATCAATTGAATTAAATCGATCGATTTGTATTATGGGATTGTGTAATCTAGCTTAAATGATCGGGCTTCCGGTCATTAGTTAGGATTGGTGTTTGTTTACTTTTAATGCAATTGATAGGTTAAGTTTAAGTTCGTGACTAGACTTAGCTTAATCAATTAGGAATTAGTTCATCGAGCTTCTCGTGCTAATTTAATCGTAAGAACAAACGGAGTGTTTGGCGCGTGTCAGTACTCACGGCCGGTCTGAAGTTAATTGAGAAGAATGCGTTTTTGTTCAAGTCAATGATACACAATTTCATAAAGAACTGGTTATACTCATCACTAGGATTTGTCTTTATTATTTCGTCTTAATTTATCATCGCGTCTAGATTAATTAACAATTTCAAAACCCCCCATTTTTATTATTTGTTTTAAAAGAAACTTGCACATGACATCGTCTTGGACCTACGGTTGATTCCGAGTCCCTGAGGAGACGACCCTACTTACCACCATCGCAATTAATTGTGTTTAGAGGTAATAGGCTGATTTTAATTATTTATTATTTGTCGGACTCGACACCCGTCAAACTCATGACTTTGTCAAGAAAGAAAATGTTCAGTACTGGTATGGTACTTATAATATTTCTTCAAATAAAACTGTACCTAATAAGCCAGGACCCAAGTTCCGTTGGGTACCAAAATCTACTTAATCTGTTTTGCAGGTTTATCATGTGTGGTGCTGATTATCAAAACTATACAAGCACATGACTCAAAAACAGAAGAGAAGTGTGCAATTTGAAGAAGAGTACCTATGCTGAACTATTTGCGTAATTTCAGGGGGAGAGATTCAAATTTTTTGATATATATGTGCTTAATGACATATCTTTTTATGCTTCTTTGTAGGGGGGGGGGGGGGGGGGGCATACACAATAATGGTTTCAAAACACATCAGTTTAGAACCCGGATTTCAAAGAGATTATGGCTTCTAAACACTTCAGTTTAGAACTCGGGCATAAAAGATAATGGTTTCTAAACACATCAGTTTAGAACCCGGATTTCATAGAGATTATGGTTTCTAAACATATCAGTTTAGAACCCGAGCATACAAGATATTGACTTCTAAACACATCAATTAAGAACTCGGACTTATTTGTTTTAGACTTTGATTGCTACATCTATTGATCTTGTTTCGTTAAGATTTCTTTGCAGATTTTGAGGGGGAGCTTATTTGATTTTTTAATCAGTCTATCATAATTTGAGGGGGAGCTGATACATTGACTATAAGTATCTTCTAAACTTAATCTGAGATTGTTTGAAAGAAGAACGACTTTCAAGCATGAAAAATGTGTTCTTAAATGTTCAAACCACTTCTCTATTTCAAAAGGATTTCATAAATTTAGAATTGTGTTTTTTAATGTTTTCATGTATATCTCGGATTATTACATCATTATTTCTGACCGTGTGTTTCCAAAGATTAATACGTACATATTATCTTGTCTATACTTTCAAGTATTCATACACATCGGTTCAGCTTCTTATTGACTTCGTTATTACCATGTCTTAAAATGAAACAATTTTCGATGGTAATACTCCCGTTTGTAATTCAAAGTTTGTTGAGCATCATACATTCATTCAACGTGAGAACTTAAACGTTTCATTCAAAGATTGTTTATATTTGTTCATATAAACAAAATTCAATTCTTTGATACTCTAACCGTTCATGATTATCTTTCATATTGATCTGATTGATACATTGTTAGATTCTCAAACAAGTCTTTCGAATTCATTTCATTCATTCAACATTCTTGTTTTGAGAAATCTTCGTTGTTCAAATGCTCATATATTCATGATAATTCTTGAGGAGCATACATTTTGATGACAATGTAAATCAAAAGCTGAGATTCATAGTTGTTCAAGCTAAACTGTTGAACAACACAACATCTTTTTAGGAAAAAATTTCATGGGATCAGTGTGAGATATTATTAAACTTCTATGAATTCACGTTAACTCGTGTTTCCTACCTAAGAAGTTAACCTTGAGTGATTGAGGGGTGAGGGGTCGAAATCAAAGAGTGGGGGAGATAACTCATCTGGTTGAGTAATCTCATTGTGTTGAGGTAAAATGTAAAAGAGAGTTTGGTTAGAAGTGAGCAGATTAAAAACAGATAGAGGGTGTGAGAACAGAGTTAAAAGAATAAAAGAACTCTGCACCAACCACTTTCTGAGCCGGGCAGCCACATTCCTGATTGGTTCACATTCTTTGGTGACCATCATTGAAACAGGCAGTTAGCCCATGCCAACTCTTGCATTAACCCCACCAGCTACTCATTTCTTTCTCAACAAAGAAATGTTTCAATTTTTCTTGGGGATGCAGCATATTATCTATCTAATCTTCACTCGGAAGGTTTGTATATTGAAAAAGAAGGAAGTTTGCCCCACCTTCGCACTTCAATCATGCACATTGAGTTCGTGGAAAACTTGTTGTTGTCTCAACAGTTTACACATTTTGAGCCTACTAATCAAGCATATGTTGCTTCAATCATTTCTACACTTGCACGTACATACAAGGAATAAGTTTTCTTGTCATAACGTTCATAGAAATTCCTTAGTGCTTTTCGATGATTGAATGGAAGCCCTGGAGGAGTGAACATCAAAAAGCTCCTTTCCAAAGTACATCTGTTGTACTAAGTGGCTTTGTGCAACTTACAGACATTTTAACTGTCTCATTCGTTGATTCAGGGTTACAACTTTCATATTATCTGAATTTGAAAAGATTCGGATAATTTTTTTGGTATTGACGGATAATCAAATCAAAAGGAGGAGATTGTTTTTGGTTTTCAAAGACTGCTGAAATTGAAAAGTGTTTTGATGATCATGATGCTCACAATCATCAAAAAAGGGGAGAAATATCAACAAAAGAAAAGAGGGAGATAATTCGAATATCTCAATTTCCAAGAGTCAAATAGATATTTGTCAAAGTCGAAGAAGTTCAAGATAAAGTGTTTCCGAGAGATAAGTTCAAGACAATTTGTTCAAGATGATCAAATGTGTGAAGATACAAAGACAGTTCGTGCTTAAAGACTATTCAAGAATGTCTTAAAGCTCAAAGGCCGTTAAAATGCTCAAAGTCCGTTAAAACCTCAAATCTCATTCATGATCCAAGACTAAAGAAATTTGCCAAAGGTCAAAGATGCAAAGATTAACGATACGAAGATTCGAAGATTTGAAGTTCGTGTTTCAAGACTTTGTGACTATTTGTTTCAGTAGAGCCTAATGAAGATTTAAAGCTGTCAGTGTGGATTCTTGAAGATAAAATCTTATCTGAAGATTCGTCAAAGGTTTAAAGTGTTGAAGATATGAAGATTAAAAAGCTGAAGACTGTCGTCATAATTTTTTTAAATCTTGAATCCATAGGGGGAGATTGTTAGTACCAAATGTATTCAAGATTTAGGGTAAATGTAATTAGTCAACAATAGTCAAAGTCAATGTAATTGTTAGGAAATGTCAAAGGTATAAATAGTGAGGTGTAAGGCAATTGTGAGTAGCACATTAGTAGCACAATGAAAGGATATTGAATACGTAGAGTGTGTGTGTGTGAAATGAGATGACCTCTAGAGAGAGAATTAGATCTTCATTCATATCTTGTATCATTCTCTTCTCTAATCAAGTTCTATTGTGCTTAATCATTGTTATCTGGATTTCTCACAAAAAACAAAAATTAAGCAATTTATTAAGAATATATATTATATAAGCATGAAAAGAAAAATTGTTAAATTTACCTTCTTCAAGAAAGTCATAAGATGCAATTTCATCCAAAAAGTCACTTATTCGAATGCCCTCGTTATTCCCTTTCAACCAACTTTGTGTGCATACAACGACCTCCACTATATTTGGACTCAAAGAGCTTCTAAACGAGTCTAAAATACGGCCGCTAGTACTAAAAGAGGATTCGGATGCTACCGTAGATATAAGTATAGCAAGAACATTCATAGCTATCAAAGACAAAATGTTATACCTATTAGCATTAACTTTTCACCGAAGTAATACTTCAAAAGACGGAGTCTTTGCATTGATAGATTTATATTAGTTTAGGGTTTTTGGGGCTGCACATATCATATATATATATATATACTATATATATAAATATAATTTTATTTAAATAATAAAAATTAGCGGCGGGTTGGCGGTTTGGGTTAGGTTGAGTTTTCCTAACCCAATTTCAACCCTTATAATTAACGGTTTGGCGGTTCGGCGGGTTGGGTTTAATTGGGTTGGTAAGCGTGTTGGGTTGGTCGAGTTTCGCGGGTTGACAGTTTTTTGTACACCCCTAGTTAGATGTAGTGGTGAGCAAAACCCGAACCACCCGACTGAACCCGATCTCCGAATAAGCCGAAAAACGACTACCCCGATAACCTGCAACCCAAATTACCCGAACCGAGGTTTACAATCGGATATTTCGGTTCGGGTTGGGTCTCCGTTTCCCACACCCGATCCGATCTGAAACCCGAAATTGTTAAAATACTTTAAAAAATCTAATATAAATACTGAAATTAATTTATCACTTTATTGATTCATCTTCTAAATACGATTCCCACGAGACGAGAGGTGCTGCAACCTAAACTTTAGACGTAGGGAGTTGGTCATTTTGGGATATGTATGAGAAATTTGTTTGATTTTGTAAATTAGATTCTGTATTTTGTGGTTTTGATTGGTGTATTATGAATGGCAAGCTTTTCACCGTCGCCCAACTCTCCACCCGTTAGCAATCCTCCATTGCAGCAGAGTCCTCCATTAGCACCCACCTCTACTACACCTTCTACTTCCTCCCCACCATCTGAATCACCTCCTCCGACACCATCCAATCAGTCCTCACCCCCTTTCAACAACATCCCCTCTTCCATCCTCACCATCTCCGTCGTCACCACCACCGGGTTTAGGAAGAGAAATTAAGAAGGTGGGTTTAGGGAGAAATAAGGAAATATGGTAGGAGTAATCGTAGTAGAGAAGAACGGAAAGAAACAGATCTGGTTTTGGTTTGATTTGGGGCAAATAGCATCTGATGATTTAGGGCAACCCGAACTGACTCGATCCGAAAACCCGAACCCCGATCCCACCCGAACCCCGATCCCCGAACTATAGTTTGGACGGGTTTCGGGTTTCACATATTCCACCCGAAACCCGATCGGGTTATGTGTTTTGGGCCCCGACCCGACCCGACCCGACCGATGCTCACCCCTAGTTAGAGGATACCTAGAAGACCCAAATAAGTAACTCAGAATAAATATAATTTAATAAAGTAACTATCCTATTTATTAAATCAAACCTTTTATTCAATGAATCCAACTTTTTTTAATCAAATTTAAAGGATTACAGTTTTTTCTTTTATTAGTTAGTAAGTTAACAATGCTTGTAAACATATACGTTTATTTATTATTTTTATTTTCTTTCTTACTAACCTAACAATGCTTATAAATCAAAACTTTTATAAAATAAGTCTATTAAGTTTTTATTTTATTTTAGTAATATATAAATGCTTGTAAATCAAAACTTATATTAACGTGTCATGACACGATCCACACCTTACACAAAACGCTATGAGTCATTTCATAACGACGGAGATGCGTCTTGCGCTGTTATTTTATATTATTTTTACTTAAAGAATATAAATATACCAACCAATGTAATTTTTATTTGCATTACATTTTTTTATTTTGTTTAAATTATTTATTTATTTAATTAAACCTTTTATTAAATGAATCCAACTTTTTTTTATCAAATTTAAAGGATTATAGTTTTAGTTTTTTTTTGGTAACCGTGGGTTTCCGGGCCAGCTTACGCGCACCGACTAATCCCTTGGCGACCACGAATGGTCTGGAGTCATCGCAGGTGAACCTCCATGGCCACAAGGGATTTGGCAGTGCCTAGATTTGAACCCTGGGTAGATGAGCTTCCACTACATCTGTTAGTGCTATTATTTGTAAGTTGTATCAAGTTGAGGGGCATAATCGTACTTTCTATAGTTTCCTACTTTAAATAGGAATTTATCTTTGTATTTCCTTTAGATGTCATTCCAAGTACCTTATTGAATTCTCTCTAGATTGCGCTTTGTACTTTTGAGATTAATAGAGGGATGACATCACTATTGATTTCATTGTGTTGATTACTTGTTCTGGGATCACAACATCCTTCAAGGGCTTTACCAGTACACCATAACCCAAGTGGTTTTTACTAAATAAAACTTGTATTCATTGAAAAACATATATGTTTATTTACTATTTTTTTATTTTTCATACTAACCTAACAATGCTTGGAATCTGCCTTAACTGGTGCGTTGGAGTTCTTTCTGCTTGCGGTGGTAGAAGGTATGTTGTTGAGGTTCAAGTGAGCGTAATAGATGCGTCTTTAAGGATGAGAAGATGGGGTTGGAGGACCTCTTTTTCGAATTCCAACGTCGGTCTTTTGAGTGGATCACAGGGAGGTTACGCAAGAAGAAATTGGTATGGCATACGTGGTTGTCCGAACCTTGGAATCTGCCTTAACTGGTGCGTTGGAGTTCTTTCTGCTTGCGGTGGTAGAAGGTCTGTTGTTGAGGTTCAAGTGAGGGCTATTCCTGACCTTTAGCGACGGTTTTGTGGTTTTGCTAGGCCCTCTGTTTTTGTTTCTTATTTTTCCTGTGGCCTCTGTACTGGCTTGGCAACTTCTTGTTGCCTCTGTGGTGGGGTGCGTTTTTGGCCCCTGCTTGTTTTGTGTGTTGTCTCTTTTTGTTTCAATAAATTGCCTTTAAAAAAAACTAACAATGCTTATAAATCAAAACTTTTATAAAATAAGTCTACTAATTTTTTATTTTTTATTATTTAGTAAGATATCAATGCTTATAAATCAAAACTTTTATTAACACGCCATGACGTGACCCATGCCTTACACAAAACGCTATGAGTCGTTTCGTAATGACGGAGATGCGTCTTGCGCTATATCGCGCCATGACGCGCCTTTTTATACACTGATTCAATATGTTCATAAATTAAAACTGTTGACCTATTTATCTTCATATATAACATTTGTAAATGTAACAACCGGGTTTCTAGCAAGTGTGAAAGTTTGGTGGCTAATGTCTAAGAAATGAAAGTTTAAGTTGAGGGTCAAAAGGGAAAATAATGGGATGGTATAAAAGGACCCAAATCCCAAGGTTTAGCAAATTCATTCTTTGCTTGTGGTGTTTGGCGGCTGAGAGAAAAGAAGGGAAGCAGAAAAGAAGCTTTTGGGAGAGAAATCAAAGAGAAGATAAGATCAGTGACGGTAAATTCCTCCAAATCCTTCATCCATGCTATTTAATGTTCCCTCTATGAATGGTCTAAGAATTTGAGTGAGAAAAACCATGATTTCAATGGGTTCTTCACCCAAATACCCTTAAAAGTGTATTTTGGGGTTTTTGGTTTTTATAAACCGATTTAGAGGTATTAAATGAGTTTAAATGGGTGTTTCCGGTTGGGGAATGAACCCCAACAGTTGTCTAATCAAGGAAATGACAGAAAATCAGGTTATAAGCACTTTTGGGGAATGAGTTTTTCCCCAGTCCGAAGTTACCGGACGTGGCCCTTCCGGACAGTAGTGTCCGGACAGTGGGGGTTTCCAGATAGTGCTCGTAGGTGTCCGGGTGTCGAGGGTTTCCGGGTAAGTCACATTCTCGATCAGTTCCGGTCTCCGGATTAGATGTCCGAAAAGTAGCACGTACGGATAGTAGTATGTCCGGAAAGAAATTGCTTCCAGATAGTAATTTTGTCCGAAAAGTGTGTATGTCCGAAAAGTGATGTAACCGGACACTAGGGTCGAACAGTTAACCTGATGCAAATCTAATGTCCTTAGGTGTTTGATTGGATTAGCTTGGGGATATATTAAGAGTGCGTTCAACACTAACCTAAGGTGAGTTCCCTAAACCTTTTTTTACACGAAGTACTATGTTAAATGTTTTTACTGATTATGGTTCGTTATGAGCATGAACTGTTTACCAACTGTTACGCATGTTTTCCATGAAATGTATGTTTTATTTAAAAAGGGCTATTTAGCAAATGAAATGATGTTTAAAGATTTCACGCTTGTGATTACGATACGCTATGTGTATGTTATGTGGAGTCGGTTTACACAGTGGGATCAGGGTACCTTGGGATCCGATGATCCATTGGGCATTTGTGATGAGCTTGTAGGATGGAATTCGTTTCCTTCCTACTCGGATAGAAGGGAGTCCACTTGGACTCCGATGTGAGCCGATAGGGTGTCCGTTAGGCCCCGATCGTGGTAGCTAATGCGATCCTTGAACCATGTGTAGTACCTTGAATGATGTTTATGTGAAGAATGTGAACTGTTTTTATAAACTGGTTTTATACTGTTGCATATGCTTTATGGAGGGAATTCAGTAGACCTTTTGGTCTAACCCTCGTTTTTCAAAAACTAAACCATTTTCAGGTAAGCGTAGCACTGGTTCTTCCGGTAAGAACTAGGAGATGGCACAAGAAGGATTTGGAGCTTAGAGCGACTCCAAGATTTTGGCTAATGTAGTTATAGATAGAGGTTCTCGGCTGTGGATTAGAAGCTTCCGCTGTCCAAATTTTGTCTAGTTTAGATTTATGCATGATTAAAGACAAGTTTTAATATGTAATTTGAATGCTTAATCTATGATATTACATGCTATGTTTTTGGGACGTTACAAATGGTATCAGAGCCTTAGTTTAAGGGATTTAGGTGACCAGTTGGGCCTAAACTTAAACTGTAAGATGAGGAACACAGCCGAGACATAGGATTGCCTCTAGGAACGATCACTATAAACGCGCTTAGGAATAAGGTGCCAAGGACAAACGTGTAAGGTAAGTTTTGGATTACACCTGGCTAGTGTAATTACGAATTTATAGGTATATGTGCGTGCTTAAATTGCCTTATATAGCAAACTTGTTGTGTCATGTCTAGCAAAGGTTAATTGTTGGTTTCTTTCAGTTTAGCGCTATGGCTGGGAGAACGTTGAGGAGTAGGTCAGTACCTGTTGTTCCAAGGAATCAGGATGAGGAGGTCCTAGCTATCGGACCGTTGGAACCCACAAGGGCAACTGTTACCCGCGGAAGGGGTAGGGGTCGTGGTAGGGGTCGGGGAAGAACGCCCCGCCAGGCCACCACTCAAGGGGCCGGGGATGGGGGAAACCCGATCCGAAGGACGACCCGAGTAACCCGTCGGGCGAGGAGCGTGGAAATCCCCGCTCACCAAGAGGACTCTCATCAGGAGAGTTCAGCTACTGTGAGAAGGGTAAATCAGCCGAGGGGACGTGGTCGAGGCCGCGGATCTACATTCGTGACCCGAGAGAAGCTGGCTGCTGAGCTGGGTAAAATTCAGGAGACTATACAAGCTCTCCTTACCAACAAGGATCCGTCAGCATCGAAAAGCAAAAAGGCGAGCGAGAACCGGGAAAGTGTGGAGCTGTCAAGTCCATTAGTGACCAGTACTGGAAGTCACTCGAAATCAACCCCTCTGGTGGTGAATGTGTCAGCAGCTAAGGGATGCAGCTACAAGGCCTTTGCCTCATGCAAGCCCCCTACTTTCAAAGGCGAGTGTGACCCCGTTTTGGTAATAAAATGGGTTAAAGAAATGGAACTAGTGTTCGATACGTGCAAGTGTGCTGATGGGGATAGGATGATGTTTGCCCTATCCATGCTGAAGTCTGATGCAGTTTATTGGTGGGATGCCGAAACTCGGGGAAAAGGTTCGGCAATGGCTAAGGGAATGATGTGGGAAATGTTTGTGGAAAGATTTAAAGCACAGTTTTGTCCACTCGCGACAGTGAAGAAGTTGGAGGAGGAGTTTTTGGGATTGGAACAAAGGGAAATGTCGGTGCGGGAATATACTTCTAATTTTATCGAGAAGTCTCGCTTTTCTGATCTGTATGTGCCGACAGAGGAACGTCGAGTAGAACATTTCATTTATGAGCTGAAAAGTAGCATCAAGGAATTGGTACTGACAAGGAATCCCACTACCTTTCAGGCGGCCATCAATGCGGCCGAGTTGACCGAGAAGGAAAAGAATCGTCAGATGTCTGAGAAAGGTGGTGAGAAAGGCAAGTGGGATGGGCAAGGAAGTGACTCGAGGAAAGGTAAAGTGTTTCGACCAGAGAACCGTGTTAACAGAGATACCGCTGGTAAGTCGTGCAAGAGGTGTAACAAAGTGCACCGGGGAGAGTGCATGGCAGGTTCAAATTCGTGCTATCGGTGCAGATTGCCCGGTCATGTGTCAAAGGATTGTCCGGGTGGTGAGAGATCATGTTTCCAATGTGGGGCTACTGGCCACATGCGGTATGAGTGCCCACAGTTGAAGAAAGGGGGATCATCCCAGTATGGCGAACGACAAGGAGGGAAAGGAAATGATAAGGGAGCAGAACCGACACGTTCGAAGGGACGTGCGTTCCACATGACAACGAACGAGGCGGAGGAGATTCCAGATGTGGTGGCAGGTACGTTTCTAGTGAACTCTTTGTGTGCCAAGGTGTTATTTGATTCGGGAGCAAATCGTTCCTTTGTATCGCATGCTTTTATGAAATGTTTGGGGGTGAGGCCTAGACGTTTCACGTTTGGAGAGAGCACTAGAGGTGGAAACTGCCGACGATAATCATGTTTACATTAAGGAGTTGGTAGAGGATTGTGTCATAGATATAGAAGGGAGGTCGGTGCCTATGCAATTATATCCCATGGCAATGGGAGAGTTTGACGTGGTGTTGGGAATGGATTGGTTAGCCGAGAATGATGCGAATATCGTTTGCAACAAAAAGCTTGTCAGGATTCGGTTGCCTGATGGAGATTCCGTAGTGATCTATGGGAATCGCCGTGATAAGAGGACTAGTCTTATCTCTATGAGTAGGGCTACTAAGTGTTTGAGGAAGGGGTGTCAGGGATTCTTGGCGTACGTGGTGGACGCCAAGAAGGAAAAGCGTGGGGTGGATGACGTGCGAGTAGTAAGTGAGTACCCGGAAGTATTTCCGGATGACTTGACGAGTCTACCCCCGGATCGTCAGATCGAGTTCAGGATAGACCTGGTGCCTGGGGCGACACCAATCGCCCGCACACATTATAGATTGGCGCCATCCGAAATGAAAGAAATGATGACTCAGTTGCAGGAGTTGTTAGACAAGGGATTCGTTAGACCTAATACGTCTCCGTGGGGAGCACCTGTGCTCTTCGTGAAGAAGGACGGTACTATACGAATGTGCATAGACTACCGAGAACTCAATAAAGTCACGATAAAGAACAAGTATCCGATACCGAGGATTGACGACCTGTTCGATCAATTACAAGGAGCCAGTTACTTCTCCAAGATAGACTTGAGGTCGGGTTATCACCAACTCAAGGTAAGGGAGGAGGATGTGTCGAAAAACGCGTTTAGGACCAGGTATGGACACTACGAATTCTTGGTGATGTCGTTCGGGCTAACCAACGCCCCAACAACTTTCATGGACCTAATGAATAGGGTGTGCCAACCTTATTTAGACAAGTTCGTGATAGTGTTCATAGACGACATCCTGGTATTTTCAAGATCGGAAGAGGAGCACGAAAGCCACCTTCGGACGATTCTCGAGCTATTAAAGCAAGAGAAACTGTATGCGAAGTTTTCTAAGTGCGAGTTTTGGTTGAGAGAGGTGCAATTTCTCGGACACGTGGTGTCTGAGAAGGGAATTATGGTAGATCCGTCTAAGATTGAAGCCATCCGAGATTGGGAGCAGCCTAAGAATCCGTCAGAGGTTCGAAGTTTTCTCGGGCTGGCGGGATACTACCGAAAGTTCATAAAGGACTTTTCGCGTATTGCCACGCCATTGACCTCTTTAGCCAAGAAGAATGCCAAGTTCGTCTGGTCAGAAAAACAAGAAGAAGCCTTCAAAAAGCTGAAGGATATGTTGAGCAGCGCTTCGGTGTTGTCGTTACCGGACGGTTCTGATGATTTTGTGGTTTTCAGTGACGCATCGAAGCTAGGGTTGGATTGCGTACTCATGCAACGTGGAAATGTGATCGCATATGCCTCCCGGCAGTTGAAGGATCACGAGGTTCGATACCCTACTCATGATTTAGAATTGGCAGCCGTGGTTTTCGCTCTGAAGATCTGGCGACATTACCTTTATGGGACGAAGTGTCAGATCTTCACGGACCATAAAAGCTTATGTCATCTCTTCGATCAAAAGGAGCTGAACATGCGCCAAAGGAGATGGATTGAACTATTGACCGACGTTGCATGAGGGTCAAAAGGGAATATAGTGGGAAGGTATAAAAGGACCCAAATCCCTAGGTTTAGCAAATTCATTCTTTGCTTGTGGTGTTTGGCGGCTGGGAGAAAAGAAGGGAAGGAGAAAAGAAGCTTTTGGGAGAGAAATCAAAGAGATGAAGAGATCAGTGACGGTAAATTCCTCCAAATCCTTCATCTATGCTATTTAATGTTCCCTCTCTGAATGGTCTAAGAATTTGAGTGAGAAAAACCATGATTTCAATGGGTTCTTCACCCAAATACCCTTAAAAGTGTATTTTGGGGTTTTTGGTTTTTATAAACCGATTTAGAGGTATTAAGTGAGTTTAAATGGGTGTTTCCGGTTGGGGAATGAACCCCAGCAGTTGTCTAATCAAGGAAATGACAGAAAATCAATTTTAAGCACTTTTGGGGAATGAGTTTTTTCCAAGTCCGAAGTTACCGGACGTCGCCCCGTCCGGACAGTAGTGTCCGGACAGTGGGGGTTTTCAGATAGTGCTCGTAGGTGTCCGGGTGTCGAGGGTTTCCGGGTAAGTCACATTCTCTATCAGTTCCGGTCTCCGGATAAGATGTCCGGAAAGTAGCACGTTCGGATAGTAGTATGTCCGGAAAGAAATTGCGTCCGGATAGTAATTGTGTCCAGAAAGTGTGTATGTCCGAAAAGTGCTGTAACCGGACAGTAGGGTCGAACAGTTAAGCTGATGCAAATCTAATGTCCTTATGTGTCCTATTGGATTAGCTCGGGGATATATCAAGAGTGCGTTCAACACTAACCTAAGGTGAGTTCCCTAAACCTTTTTTTACACGAAGTACTATGTTAAATGTTTTTTCTGATTATGGTTCGTTATGAGCATGAACTGTTTACCAACTGTTACGCATGTTTTCCATGAAATGTATGTTTTATTTAAAAAGGGCTATTTAGCAAATGAAATGATGTTTAAAGATTTCACGCTTGTGATTACGATACGCTATGTGTATGTTATGTGGAGTCGGTTTACACAGTGGGATCAGGGTACCTTGGGATCTGATGATCCCTTGGGCATTTGTGATGAGCTTGTAGGATGGAATTCGTTTCCTTCCTACTCGGATAGAAGGGAGTCCGCTTGGACTCCGATGTGAGTCGAGAGGGTGTCCGTTAGGCCCCGATCGTGGTAGCTAATGCGATCCTTGAACCATGTGTAGTACCTTGAATGATGTTTATGTGAAGAATGTGAACTGTTTTTATAAACTGGTTTTATACTGTTGCATATGCTTTATGGAGGGAATTCACTAGACCTTTTGGTCTAACCCTCGCTTTTCAATAACTAAACCATTTTCAGGTAAGTGTAGCACTGGTTCTTCCGGTAAGAACTAGGAGATGGCACAAGAAGGATTTGGAGCTTAGGGCGACTCCAAGATTTTGGCTAATGTAGTTATAGATAGAGGTTCTCGGCTGTGGATTAGAAGCTTCCGCTGTCCAAATTTTGTCTAGTTTAGATTTATGCATGATTAAAGACAAGTTTTAATATGTAATTTGAATGCTTAATCTATGATATTTCATGCTATGTTTTTGGGACGTTACAGTAAACACCACGCAACGCGCGGTGCAATTACCTAGTTACTATATAAAACAATAACTTTTCCAACGACAAAGATTGTAATAGAGATCTGCATTCGGTATTTGCATAACATTGGCAGGAATCAACCTATTAACCTTCCCTTGTGAAAGTATATTTATTTTTTTGACTGACCAGTAGACACAATGTCCTTGTTCTGTTGTTTGTGAAAACGATGATATACCTCACACAAACATCTTATTGACACAATTTAAGTTCTCATTGGTGTCTTCGTTATGGTCATGAACACTAGCTTGGTTCTATAAGAGGTCTTATGAATTGTGCCCCAACAACTCTCTAAGCGACCCCACTTCTCTCTTATATAGGTGAAGCTCACCTGGATCATTAAAAGTCATAGACTTCTCTTAATATTAACAACACTGTTTTATCAAAGGAATGGACAGGGGTTGCTCCCACAGTGGTCTGCAGGAATTGGAGACAACCGGAGTTGGAGCTTAGGGTGCAACGAGAGGTGGCCGAGTTGGAATTGTGGGGTTCCCCGTTCCAGATCTATATATATATATATATATATATATATATATAGAGAGAGAGAGAGAGAGAGAGAGAGAGAGAGGGTATTCTTTTGTAAAACTTATAAAGGTTGTAAACCTTATAAACCAATAAAATTTGATCCTAACCGTAGATCACCCCCTCTTTTAAAAAGTATTTCATTTTTAATTTTTAAAAATATAATCGTCTCCATCCTAACCGTTGATTATTTAATCGTATGATGTAAATGTAGTTACATAGTTTATAACATTTTTCCTATTTTATATATGAATTAAAAGTTTTAAAATAATGAAAAGAAAATATTAAACATATAAGAGATTCTTAAAATATATACAATGTTTTAATTCTATAATTGTGATAAGGGTAAATGGGTTGACATCCATATTAATTATGATTTTAAGTGTTTGTTTGGGGTAGAAGAGTTTAGAAGACCATATGAAGCTTCTCTTATAATTAACATGTGAATCTTTTTCGACATATTATGATTAGTTGTTAGTGATCCCATAAATAAATTTATTAATTACTTAAAGAATTTGAAAGCCAGCATATTTTGAGACATACATGTGCTTCTAACCACCTTCAGGCACTCATCAATTCCCATATTCATAACCCCACAAAGTCAAAACTTTTGATTTTCGTTATCAAGTTTATTATTATTTTTAATTAAATTTAATAAAATAATACCCTTTTGATTTAATTTATAACCTTACAAGTTACAACACTATTCAGATCACGATATTGATTCCAAGTCAAATTAAATTGCTTATTAATTTACTTAATTACGATTATCACCTAATAATGATTTACAAATACCATCGATTCTTTTTGTTTGTATAGGGGTTTTTTAGGTATTTCAAAAATGATTAATTACTGTATTTAAATTATGTGTTAATTAATTGAAACATTTATAAGGCAAACCCAGGAATGATTTGATTTTTGAGTTAATTTTTATTCTTTTCTTTAAGAACAATTTTAAAATCATGAGATATATGAATATAAATTGGTAAATTAGAGTATCTCCAAACAGATTTTCAATTTTTTTTTCTAAAATGGAGAATTAAAAGTCAAAATCTTCACAAAAAAAACAATCATCTCCAACAGATTCCCAATTTTGGAGAAACAAACATTGAATATAATATTAAAATATTATTTATCTCTCTTAATATTTATTTTCAAAAATTTCTATTGACGCTCTCATCTAATTGATAATCATTTTTGGGGTTATCTTCATATTTGAAGAAAAACTTCTCTCTCTCCAACTTTCTCCATTTTGGAGAAGCTTTTAAAGGAAAATTATAGCTCAAAATTCTCTTATTCTTCATTTTCTTCAAAATGGAGAAGCTGTTGAAGATGTTTTTAAGTGAATGCATTTTCATAAGAACAGAGTCAACGAGTTTATAACCATTTCTGTTATGTTTATTCATATTTAAAATAAATTGTTTAATTTATATAGTTACACTAATTAACTGTCAATAATATTTACTTCTTTAGTAGACTTATTTTCAATCTTGCATGCAGCGCAACCTTTAAAAAAAGTTCAGTTTTGAGTTACAACTAATTTCTTTGATGACTAATAGGCCCTTTGAATTATTTTTTAAATTAATGTAATTTATTATGAAAAAAAAAAACAAAATAAAAGAAAATAAATGGCCATGAATGAGTAGCCCCATAAACATGCACATGCCTTTGTTCCCCTCCTACCACTTGCATTGGGGCATGGCTATTTTTAATTATAAAGCCATGCTTCATTAATAATCATATATCGTTAATTAAATATTCATTTATTTAGTTATTTGAACTAATAATTTACAAAATATAAAAGTTAAGGTATGCATGTTAATATAAATTAAAGTATAAAAAACAAATTTGCATTATTACCCAAAAGGATTATGAAAACATTGACAACAATTTATGGCAACAAATGACAATAATAAAAAATAAAAACAATATTAAACACTCCAAATATGTTTTGAAAGGCAAGCCAGTAGGAGATTCATTGTTTTTTGTCCATTACAAATGTCCCAAATCATCTTTAATTGACAAATTCTATATACTATCAAACTTAAGTTTTTTCTTAAAGAACAAAAAACAAAAACAAAAACAAATCCAAACACATACAAACATTAACAGCTTGATCCATTGAATCCATGTTTTCATTGATGATTTTCAAGTTGTCATGAACTTGAATCAAGATTAGGGTTTGCTTCAGATCTCATGAGTTTAGCACCTGTTCTTGCATTTCTCCATTGCTCTTGGGGCTGCACCAAGTATATCAAGATTAGGGTTTTCATCCGAACTCAATATTAGTTTTTGCTACAAACAAACGAAAGTGACAAGCTGTGAACATATGATCACTGATCCAAGAGATTCGGGTGGTACACTACAAAACAAATGACTTTACCCACAATTTCACCCAGGCAAATTTCCGCCGGTGATTAAAAATATCAATCGTTCGGTAGAATCCGATGTATTTCTAGAAAATACCCATGGATCACCCAGATAGTCCCCTGGGTAATCTGTCACTGATTTGCATTACCCACCAAAAATTTACCCACCAACTTTTGTGACGGTGTTGTGACGAATCACCCTTTAGCGACAGATTTAATTTCTCAGGGAAATTAAAGTTCGTAGGTAAAAGTCTTTCGTTTAGTAGTGGTACCAATGCAAGATCACCAATTTAATTAAGGAACAAGATTTAATTTGTGTTTTGTTTATACTTAGACTGTTTCGTGTACGTAGTTTAACGTCAACGATGTCGAAAATATATTGGTGTAAATTAACAAAGGGTTTTCATGAGGAATTGCTTACCGAGTCCAATTGCATCTGATCCCTTCATGATTCGAAGTCGCTTGCAAGAATCAACAAACATTCTGCACAAAAACGGGTTGGGATCGATGGGCGTCATTAATAATGTTTTCTTGGTTTGAATTTAGCTTATTCGGTTACATCGATCAAGAACTTACTGCCATGGGACATCTCCGACAAGCATCCAGTCACCATCTTTATCTTCATAGCTTGGAACATACTCAGAACTGTTAAGCAGATCCATCAACTTACTCTCATTCATGAAATCAATCATTCCTTGGGATCCATAATCTCCTGCAAGGTTAATTAAGTACAAGAAAATTATAAAAACAGAATTATTTTAATGTAAAAAAAAACTCTCATAAGTTAATTAAATATTACTCTATTTTTCCCATAAAACTCAACAAATTCTAACTTCAAAATATTTTTAAAAAGTTAGCAGCATTTTTATATCTTGGAAGGTTAATAGAATATACACTACAGATTAACACAAGTATTAATCTAACATATCTTTTACCATTAAATGTTCCAAGACCTCAACTTCTGATTTTTTATTGAGAAAACCATCAATAATTATATGTATCTATATATTAAAAAAATTGGTTATAACTACCTTTTAATTCATAACCATTGGATCATCTTAATCTAATGGCTTCGATGGGTTCTTCGGTTCTTTCTTTTTTCATGGTTCTCTCTTGATCTCATCCCTATTATTATAATCTAAGAAAATATACACTACACATGCAATTATTAAGCATTCACTATAGGTTCAGATTGTGCCTATTTCACCATTAACTTTGGGAAGGGTGTCCTAGGCTATACCTATACTAATCCCTTAACAAATTATGACTGTAAGACGTCAGCCCTGATTAAACCTTCGTGACCACAATTGTTGTGTACACCTGGATTATTCACAATTAATTATTAGTACAAAAAATTAATCAAGAAGCACTCGAATCTTCTATACGTTAATACGTTATTGCAGCTTGTGAAAAATTTCCTTTTAAAACTTGCACTTTGTATGTTTAATATAAATTTCTGTGAGTTAACAGCCTTAAGAAAACCTTATCTGAATGTGACTAATTAAACAAGGAAGGTGAAAACTTTCAGTTCACCATCTTGATAATTTATGAGGGAAGAATTGTTAAGCAAATTTAAACTACCAAACGGGTAATTTCAGTAAGTAGTGAACTAAAAATATGGAATTGTGGTGTACTGGTTAAGGTTATGGGAGATGAGGTGAAATATCCCATCTGTACAGGTTTCAAATCCAGGTGTACAATTGTGGCCACTGAGGTTTAATCAGGGCTGACGTCTTACAGTCATATTTGCCAACGGATTAATCTTGGCATAGCCTAGGACACACTTCCAAAAAAAACAATATAAAAAACATACCCATGGTGAAGGAACTAAACATCTTGGCCAAAGCATCAGACAGTTGTTGATAACTCTCGTACAGCTTGAGGTCCACCTTACGAAGATATGGTGCTCCATCCATGGAAACCTTCACAAACGCCGCTGCACTGCCGCCACCGGTGGTGGTGGTGGTGGGTGCAGCCACCTTCTCAGTTCCCTCATTGTTGCTCTTTTGAGCCATCAGGTTCTTGCGATAGTTTCGCACTGGTGGCCATCCTACCACTTGTGCCCTATTAATCCAAAATTTACAGAAACAAGAAGAATTTAATTAGAACAAGTTCATTTTAAGTAATTGCTAACTATGGTAGAAAATTATTATCATTTAAATAATAAATCTAGCTCTAAAAAAATTGATGGAACTATATATATAAACACATATATTGAAATTATTATGTGCCAGAAAACTAAGAAAATTATTATATTATACAAGAACAAAATGGTTTTTGCCGAGTAATTGTATATACATGTAAATATCAATCTTGTAAATTGACACACATACATAAATACACACAAACATATGTATATATATATAGATATAATGTCTGTAGAGTCGGGTTCAAACTAGAACAATACCCATTTAAAAGAACACGATAACAAACAAAATCATTAGTGACTTTACATTAACGCACGAAAAAAGGACTTTGGCCGCGGCTTCAAGCCCGCATGGTTTTTTTACGCGTTAATGTTAAATCACTAATGATTTTGTTCGTTCTCGTCTTCTTTTAAATAGTTACTGTTTTCGTCTGATCCTCCTGTAAATATGTATATGTTGTTTAAGTTGAAAAACGCTAGAAACTTACTTGGCTGGTGGCTTGATGACATCTCTGTTGTTCTTGGATGAGTTCTGCAACTTGTTGTCATTTTTATCAGTGGAAGATGACGATTGATCATTTGATTGAAGATTTAGCATGAGATCAACAGTCTCCGAGTAGCCACGTTTTCCGGTGACCTTTAGTGTCTCAGCCTCACAGCCGCCACCGGGCAAGCCAAGGCATAGCTCAGTTTCCTTGAGGTGCATCATGGTTCCAACTTGCAAGTAACCAGTTTTTTTTTTCTTTTTCTTTTCACTACTGCTTCTTGATGGTTTCTTCTTCTTTCAATTCTTATATATATATATGAGAGAGAGAGAGAGAGAGAGAGAGAGAGAGAGAGAGAGAGAGAGAGAGAGAGAGAGAGAGAGAGAGAGAGAGAGAGAGAGAGAGAGAGAGAGAGAGAGAGAGAGAGAGAGAGAGAGAGAGAGAGAGAGAGAGAGAGAGAGAGAGAGAGAGAGAGAGAGATGCAATAACAATAAGAAAGAGGAGAAGTGGTATAGAGGGTCATGTGCATATATAAGAAAGGGTTGCATCCTTTGCATCTTGAGCTGACGGATCATATGCAAACACGTGGTGGTATTTGGTGTGTAAATCTTCTAGGATCAAGGGCTAATTTTAATAATAATAAAATAACACAAGTGTCACAATTTATAAGAAAAAACCTTTTTAGGTTTCATTTGTTATATATAGATAAATTTAAACTCTTAAGATTTGATTAAAAATAAATAAATAGTCTTGATTTAATATTATATATGTGTGGCTAATAAATAGTTAACTATTAAAAGTATGTCATGAATGATGAAAGATCGACATTAATTACATTCCTATACATAATACATTATTATTAAATGTATTTTTACCTAATGAATTACTTTTTGTATACATCAACATAAAAATTTACATTTTACATTTTAAATGTATAATTGAACTTGATTTTAACATTAAAAATAATGTAAATAACAATGTCAAAATAAATACAATTTTTACCATCATTTAGTGATTCAAATATGCTTCACCCTTTTCATAAAAAAAATCAACAATCATATAAACCTAGGGTTGTTCAAAAAACCGAAAAACTGAACTGAATTGTTTGACCTGAAATAAAAAAAAAATCCGAAAACCAAAAAAACAAAGTATTTACGGGTCCGTTTCGATTTTGAATTTTAATTATCCACAGGTCCCGAACTGAACCGTATATAATGTAGATATAACATTTAATATTAAATATTTATATTATTATTTATTAACCTAAAGTTAAAAGAGTAATAATATTTTACGTTTTGGTGTCAAACATTACGGCGATGGTTAAATTTGGCAGTCCTTTTCTTTCCCCGGACCGATGACTCGCTTGTATGAACCCGGGACGCAACTCGGCAACTCCTCGTTCATTACCCGCATTCAAAGGTTTTGGAATACAGGTCGATCAACCTAATCAGCCGCATTAGCAAAATTATTTCTAAGGTGCTTGCGAATAGGCTAAAAACAGTGATGGATTCGGTGGTTAGTAGAGAGCAGACTGCATTCATCAAAGGCAGGAGCATCCTGGACGGCCCCCTCATCGTGAATGAGATCATTAACTGGGCTAAAAAGCGTGATAAAAACGCTTGTTTTTAAAGTTGACTTTGCAAAGGCGTTTGATTCGATTAGTTGGGTCTTCTTAAATGATATTTTGACTAAGATGGGGTTCAGAACTAAATAGAGGCCTTAGATTCGAGGCTATCTTTCCTCCGCCAAATTGTCGATTCTCGTTATTGGCTCCCCTACCATGGAATTTAGAATGGAAAGAAGGAGTGAGACAAGGCGACCCTATCACTCCCTTCCTGTTTATTCTGGTGGCCGAAGGATTGCAAATTTCTATGGACGAGGCTATAGATAATGGGTTGTTCCAGGGGGTCTCACTACCTAACAACGGACCCACTGTATCGATCCTCCAATACGCAGACGACGTTATTTTTCTCGGAGAATGGTCCAACTAGGGGTGTGCAGAAAGTCAACCAATTCAATCAGAACCGACCGACCTTGATTGGATATCCAATTGTAATTGGATTGGATCAGATCAAAATTTTCAATATCCAATTTGGATCGGTCGGTTCTTGGATGACCGTCCAGAACTGAACCGAACCGAACCGATTCACCATCCAACCACTCATCCAATTATCATCCAACAACTCATCCGATTATCATCCAATTACCATCCAATACATTATAATTCAAAGTTTCAATAGTAAAAAAGTTTTTATTTTTAAAACATTATAATTTAAAAGCATTTGTAAAAAATAAAAATTAATTTTTTTAGAAGGAAACAAAAACATTGAATGGATCTGGTCCGATCATCCAGTGGATGTTGGATGGATCCGATCCGATCCAATGGATATCAAATGAGAATATCCGATGGATGGAACCGAACCGATCCAAGCATCCATTGGATTGGAAAAATCCAACATCCAGTGGATGATTGGATAGGTTCGGTTGGAAAAATCGGATATCCAATGGATGATTGGATCGGTTCCGTTCCCCTTACATCCATTGGATGTCAACCGATGAACACCCCTAGGTCCAACGCTAACTCCTCGAACATGGCGAGAATTCTAGCTTGCTTCCGGTCTCAAAGTTAACTTCCTTAAAAGCATTGTGATGGGAATCGGCGTCAATTCAGATGAGATTTCTGCCACGACTAGGAGGATGAACTATAGAGACGAAATGATTCTGTTCACTTATCTAGGTATGCCGGTGGGAGCTAAGATGTCAAAGGTCGAGAGTTGGTTCCCTCTCATTGAGAAATTTCAAACTAAGCTTTTAGGCTGGAAGGCCAAATATCTCTTTTTTGGGGGCAGGCTTATCCTGTGCAAATCGGTCCTAGGCAGCCTTGGGCTGTACTTTTTCTCGTTGTACAAAGCCCCTAAAAGGGTGATCAAATAAAGTATCCGAGCTCGTTTCTTCTGGGGGATGCGGATAAGAAGAAATTCCACTAGGTGGTTTTGAGTTCAACTATCAACAACAAAAATCATGGTGGGTTGGGCATCGGTAGTCTTAGAGCCATTAACTTAGCCTTGCTTGGAAAATGATGCCATGGTGGTAACCTTATCGTACCGAAACCGAGGGTGTGTGGCGGGGGTTATCTTTTTCTTATTAGGTTATGATGGAGGCCTCGGATTAAGAGGAGGGATGGGTCATCCGGGTAGCACTTGGGGTAACATCAAGAGGCTCGACAAAGAGGTCTCGGGTTATAATATCTTGATGCATGACCTGTTTTCTTTTGATCTCAATAACAGGACATGGAGCTGGAAGCTAGAAAAATAAGGGAATTTCACCGTTTCCTCGGTTAGGAAAGTGATTGACGACTCGTACTTGACCATCCTCCAGCATAACACGAAATGGAACCGCTTGGTGCCTGGGAAAGTTAACTTACTACTATGGAGAGTGAGGCTTGGTAGAGTACAGACGAAACGAAATTTGATCGGGAGAGGAGTCGATCTAAGACATGGTGCAGTAAGTTCCCTTTCATCTGCCTCGCTAATCGAATTCTTAGACTCGTGAAGAGACAAGATCTCCAACAACGCTCGGGACCTAATCTTGGAACCTGTTATCGCTGCATACTGCTGATCTATTTGGACTCTTCGTAACTTGCTTATTTTTAGAAACAAAGCAACCCCGGTTAGCAATATCGCTCCTAAGGTGCTGTCTATTTCCTTCTTGTGGGTTAAGAATAAGAGTAAAAAGGGGAGAATATTTTCCTACCCATTTTCTAGGGCTCCACACACAAACTGACTCGAACATCAAAATGAAAAATACTTGCAAGTTTTCAAACATAAACCCTAAAAGATATGCTCCATTGTTCCAAAAATGCAACACTTGCCCTCTTTAGTTCCATAAAAGCGCAAATTTTCCAGAAAATATTTCAAGATTGAATATACTTTTTCTATCAATTACTAATCATTACATGAAATTAACAACTTTGATTATGATTTAGAAGTTCTTTTTTAGGTTTATATTTATTAAAAAATATTTTACTTTTGACATTTATCGGTAATAGTTTTGTTTTACTATATAATGTACCAAATCAAACATTACACTTTTTTTTATGGGATAATATATCTATTCTTGGTAGAATTCATCATCATCAATTTATTATATGTTGTACTTTAAAGTTTAATGTAGTTCTTTATAATTTTTTAGGAAAAAGATACAATAAACAATAGTTTTAAGTTGAAAATGAAGCACTAAATTTGGAAAAATGAAAATATATTTAATTTTTAAAGGTGTAGTTAGCTTTTTGAGGGTATATTATTGGAGATGGCATGATTAGGGGAAGTAGGCAAACGGCCCTTGTGGTCCTTGGAGTTTAAAGGTCCTATATGATCAATTAAACAACTAGCTACCATACATGGAAAGCTTTCCACTTTTCAATTAATGCAGAAAATTGGTTTTATGTCATAAGGTTTATTTTGAACGTCATAAACTCAAACACCGGAAAGAAAGTCGTACAACAGCTTAGCTATAAGGTAGAAAGAAGAGAAGAAAAAAACTATAATACGATATGTATGTATATGAGTTGCTTGGTTAGGATATGTGTCAGAATCAAAGAAGCAATGTACCTATTAAGGTATGCATTATTGTTATTATTATTGCTATTTATGTTGGCTTTTCGGGTTCTATACTAAAGGCATAAAATGGTTAAAAGGAACCTACTACTTATTACTTCAAGGTGAGTTCTCTCTATTTTTAAAGCAATTTCGCCCCCGCAGTTCGATGGAACATAGTGTTATGGGTTTGTAGTGAATTGCTTCCCAAGATACAATTAAGCAACGCATGTAGAAACGATTATCAACACCGCACTTAGTGATGATAATCCCGATGAGCTATTGTGTTTGCGAGAATTTCTAGAAACTAGAAGTTGTGTTTCTATAGCAACACAACGTCATAGTAATCTGGTATGTATAGAAAGGAAAAAGATGATCTTTTTGGTGTCTAAAGGCAAGTATATATATAGACATAAGTGATAACCCTTAGAATCGTCACGAATTGACAGTTTCATGACAGATGAAAGCAACAACGGCGGTTCAAACCGGCGCATCTGTTCGAATAGGCACATCTTCGGTATCTGTGACTATTCACGACACTTCGAACCATCACGGTTGTTAGAACATGTTGGAACAGGTGCCAACTAACCAACAGTGATGGACATGCCTTTCCTGAACCGTCACATTTGTTGAACAATACCTTTTGACGAACAGTCGTGTTTGTTCAAGACACCCTTTCACGAAGAGGTGCCTTTTGGACCCAACCATCGGTAATCATACACCGTCATGTAAATCCATGAACAGACGCACCTGTTGTTGTACCGTCACTATTCGGACCATCAAAAATAAAATTTGCGGCTCAAAAGCGAAGATGCATGTGCGCAAAGTGCAAGGTGCGCCATCACAGCGCAACATTGCACCCACGCCCATGGTCACACGCGTGTAAGGGTCTGTTGCACTCTTATGGACCACCACCATTTCCAATATATTATAAGTTGATATATGAAAAATGGTTCCACTTATATACTCACTTTTGTTTCACTTTCCCACCTATGTGGGGCAAGGTGAAACCCACTAAAATTTGTCTTTTCTCTTCTTCCTAGGAGTTAAAGCAATGTCGCCCCCATCGTTCGATAGAAGAGTGCTATGGGTTTGTAGAGAATTGCTTCCCAAGATACAATGAAGCAACGTATGTAGAAACGATTATGAACATCGCACTTAGTGGTGATAATCCCGACGAACTATTGAGTTTGCAAGGATTCCTAGAAACTAGAAGTTGTGTTTCTATAGAAACACGTCATAGTAATCTGGTATGTAAAAAGGAAAAAGATGATCTTTTTATCGTCTAAAGGCAGGTATATATAGGCATACATAATGACCCTTAGAACTGTCATGAATTGACAATTTCGTGACGGATGGTAGCAACATCGACGGTTCAAACAGACGCATCTGTTCGAATAGGCACATCTTCAGTAACAGTAACTATTGGCGAAGCTTCGAACCATCACGACTGTTGGAACATGTGCAAACTAACCAATAGTGACGGATAGGACTTTCCTGAACTGTCACATCTGTTGAACGGTACCTTTTGACGAACCTTCGTGTTTGTTCAAGACACCTTTTCACGAAGAGGTGCCTTTTGGACCCAACCGTTGGTAATCACGAACCGTCATGTAAATCCGTAAACAGGCACAAAGCCCCACATTGTGCCCACGCCGTCGGTGGCGCGTGCGTAAGGTCACCCCCACCATTCCAATATATTATGAAATGCTAAATGAGAAATTGTGATCCCAAAACAAGCATTCAATATAGCAATGATAATCAATTGGTCATCCTTCTCATAAAAATCAAAAAACCCTAAGTACAATGTGTAAGGAATTTAGAGAGAAAAGGTGCAAGTGTACTTGGTGAATGAATGACACACTAAGAAAATACAAGGCAAAATCTATAAGTACTATGCAAAATAGAAAGTTTCCAGAAGGTCCCCTCTACTTGATACAAGGTGCTAGTTAGAGCACTAACAATCTCCCCCTTTGTATCAAAGTAGAGGCAGCAGAATTAGGCATTCAACGGAGTGACGTATCTCTCCCGGATCCCCAAAGATGATCTCAAAACGTCTTAGAGCATTCCGGTACTCTTGTCTATACTTGATGGCTTCTAGGGCTTGATTGATTAGTCTGATTTCCTTCGGTTTCAGCTTGACATCATTCTGCTCGTCCAACCTGAGTTTGCTCTCCAACTGTATCCGAATAAGCTTGAACGTCCCATCACTGTATTTGTTTACTTCGGTGATTCTCAAAAACCGTTTCTGCTTCTCCTGATTGTAATATACGATTCCGAGTTCAGGATTTTCTAGCACGGTGTAAACAGGGATACCTTGGATATCTAACAGTCGTTTATTTGGTCTTCGGAGGTTCACTCGGGTTTGGTTTGCTTCCAGTGCCATCTGAAAGTCGGTGAGGTAAGAGAACTTCACCATGTTTCTCATAAACCTCTTGACAGACTGGTAAGCGGCAGACCATTCAATCTTCTTATCGGGAGTGCGAGCAAGGATATCATACAGGCTTAACAGATCGTCTAACTTTAAGCTCTTGAAATCGGCTTCAGTGAAGAACCATTCTTTGTCGTCGAATCTTCTAACAGTAAACTGAGGGTACCAGATATTTAGCACTTTCTTTGACTCTATCTTCAACACCTTCATGATTGCTTTATCAGACCTAACTCTGTCCATCTCCAGGTCTTTGTTCTTCATAACATGCAAAAATTCGGCTTGGTGTAGAGCTGACAATTTTTCAATCCCATACAGTTTTATCAGATCAATCCTCTGAACAGATCCTTTCTAACACTCTCCTGAAATGGGTTAAAATCCTTACTCTTTCTCGTGTCCCAACATAATTTGGTTCATCGTCAATCAGATCTTGATAAAACCTAATCTGAGACGGGATCTCTTATCTTGCCATCAATAGATACATGAATATTCTGCTCTGAAGTACCAGTACCATGATCATTCGGTTGTTGCGGCAGATTGTTATCATCATTAGAATCAGAAGCAACCACTTGTGCTCCGGTTGTATCAAAAATATCATCCAATTCCTCTTTAATCTGCACAGTTGTTCTCCCCGGTTCCTCCTCTGAATCAATGTAAATATAATCAGCAATTAAGTCATCCGCCATCCTCTCTTCATCCGTTCTATTGTCACCACCTTGAGGCTTTTCAACCCTAGGTGTGTCATCAACTAGAATTTCATCACTATCAACCTGGACATATTCAGTACCATGTCCTTATGCCCTCTCAGTTACTATATGTTCTGATCCCCCAGTTTCAACATTTATAACACTAGATTCTCCAACTCTAGCTATCTTCTCCCCCTCATGTTGATCAGGGTCGTCCTGATCATCATGTCTACGTTTCTTTGACCCTTGAGCTTGAGTACCACATGTCTGTTCCAAGACGGATATTCGATCAGATAAGGATTTGAAGCCGGTGGCTATGGCTTTGGTCATGTCTTGCATAGAGGCTTGGAGATTTTGGAAATCATTGCTAGTGGGTAGTTGGGTTTGGGATTCCGTTTGTCGACGGAGTAGGCCGACCAAATCTACTTCTTCAGATGTATTTTGGTCTCCTTGATCTAGTAATCGGGCAAGAAGTTCAGATTTGAGTTGATGGGTTGGTATGGTATGTAGAGGTTGTGATGGTGGATGTGGAGATTTAGGTGGAGCTTCGGATGGTGGAATTTCAGGAACTAATGGAGATTCTGCTATGGCTTTCCCTTTGATTGCTTTGTTGACTTCAGCTGATAGCTTGTTAACGGTCTCTTGCATTGCATCTCGATGGAGCTTGTATGAGTTTTTGATTGATGCTAAAGACGTTCGTAGGAAGTCTAAAGTGACATAATGTGACGGTGGACCTAGCATTTCAACCAATTATTCAGGAGTAAAATGGGTAATATTACCACCCGGACCACGTAGGTTACCGGTTGACGTAGCAGTTGTAGCAACTGTACGGCCTGTGCTCATAGTTGGCATTGTATTAGCTATGACAGGACTTCCACCCTATCCTCGCATACAAACTTACCAACCACATTTCTGACAATATACGCCGACGATTTTTTTTCCTGTGAGGATCAAATTGGTAAGGATTGAGTAGCTCCCACCCGAGCCAACAAGAAGAGAAACTGATAATCCATGCCATATGAGAATCAATGATATCTCAAATACTTTTATAGAAGGTCTTTCTTATTAGCGAGCATGTTGCATTTACATGATAGTGTGTATGTTATATGTATGCTTCCAAGGAGTTATGTCTTCAGTTAAAGTATAAAACCATGAAAACTCACCACACTTTATACCTAATGAATTTTACATTCTTAGTCGGGATATTATTGAATCTGTTTATTGAGGTATTGTTTTTGGTTTGTGATGTCCTTAAAGAGAGTAAAACATACACCTTCAAGGTAGAAATGAGGGTCTTATACATTAAAAATGTTTACAAGACAAGTTGAAGGAACTGTTTGAATGTTTGTATTCATCCACTTTGACCATATGACAAATAAATATGAGTTGTTAAAATCATAAATGTGATACTAAAAGTATTTACATTTGAAAGATGACCAAACTCCCTCCCTTCCATAGATCGTAGCATCATCTTGTATCATTACCCTATTATTGCCTCATCATCGTTGTTGTCTGAGATAACTTGAGTTTAAAATTTGGGTCTTTTTGTTCATGACCATCATATCATTGCCTCATATCCTCCATTTTTTTGTACAAAAAGGTTGATACTGGCAACCCCAACCGGCCTACAATCGGCTGCCTATCTATAATGTGGGGGGCATAACTGACACACTCTGTGGTTGTGGCTAGGGGGTGTCTTGGGTTCGAACCCGAGACGTTCTCATCCATTGTAGTTGTTGTTTTATTGGAACTATGATTTTGTGTTATTTTTTTTATTCTAACATCAAAAAAGTTTTAAAGCCTGATTTTGTTTTTTCTTGGTATTTTTCAATTTAGGATTTTTTACGCTTTTTATAACTTTGGTTTTTGTTAGTGGTAGAGGTGAATGACAGTGAAGGAGAAGATGATGACACTATTGAACAAGGCGAGGATAACAACAATGAGATTTAAGGGATACTTGATTCTCATTTTTTCTATCTATCTAAGATGTTTTCACTTAGTGAATCAAATAGTAACTCTAGTGAGATCCCAGAACAAGTAATCAATCTGTATAAGCAATCAGATGGCCATCCATATATATTAATCAATGAAGAACAATCACCAAGTACAATAGAGAGAATGTAGAGAGAATGGTACTTGTGTGTAGCATAAATGATCTAATGGAAAATCTAGAGTAAAGTTACCTTATATACTTTGTAACTTTACAATTACATAATTTGTCCCTCTACATGGTACAACATGATAATTAAGGCACTAACATTCTCCCCCTTTGTACCAATGTAGATGCAAAGAGTTTAAGCGTCCACCGGGATCACGTACTTCTTCCGAATCCCGAAGATGATCTCGAACCTCCATAGTGCATTTCGGTACTCCTTCCGGTATGTAATGGCATCCAGGGCTTGCTTGATCAGCTCCTTCTCCTTGTCTTTAAGTTTCACCTCCCCGCTTGCATCTAGACGCAGTCTACTCTCAAGGTGGATCTGAATAATCTTGAATGTATCGTCACTGAACTTGTTGGCTTCACAGGTTCTAAAAAATCTCTTCTTTGAGTCTTGATTGCTGTAAACCACCCCAAGCTCAGGTTTCTTCAGAACGGTATAAGCAGGAATACCTTGAATGTCAGACAAACGCCGGTTCGGTGCTCTTAGGTTTACTCAGGATTGGTGTGACTCCAAGGCCATTTGGAAATCCGTAAGATAATAAAATTTTAGGATATTCTGCATGAACCTCTTGACACTTTGATATGCAGAAGACCATTCAATCTTCTTTTGAGGAGCTCGTTCCAGGATATCATACAAACTGCAGAAGTCGTCAAGCCTTAGACTCTTGAAGTCTTCTTCTGAAAAGACGTGTTCGGAGCCATCGGAACTTTGTATAGTAAGTTGTGGGTACCAGACTTTGAAAAGCTTGCAGGAATCTATGTTCAACACCTTCATAATAGCTTTATCTGACCTCACCACATTTGTATTCAGACATTCATTGCGCATGACATGTAGAAATTCAATCTTGCGCATTGATGGCCAGTTCTTAACGCCGTATACCTTTGCAATATCGATCTGTTGGACGTCTTTCACAAACAAAATTTTCCTTATGATCTATTGATAAGGAATCAGGATCCTAACTCGTTCACCTGTATCCACATACCTTGGCTCAACATCGATCACTTCTTGATAAAGGGCCAGTTCAGCTTCGAGTACCGAATCCCTGATTCTGCCATCGGCTTGCATTTGAATTACCAGAGCATTCACTTGTACCACTGGAGCTGGAGGAGCGGAAGTACCTGCACCTTGATCAATCCGCGTTTGTGGTTGAGTAGTATCATCTAGAGTATCATTGTCGGAATCTGAAGCAGCCATAATAGCCCCGATGATGTCAAATATATCTAATATTTCCTCTTTGATTTGGACGGTCATTTTCTTAGGTTCTTCCTCATAATCAATGTAGATGTAGTCAACGATCAAAGCATCCACCATCCTTTCTTCATCTGTTCTATTGTCAACAACCGAAGGCTTTTCAACCCCAATTATGACATCAGCTAGAACTTCGGTGTCTTCCACTTAGACCACATCAGTATTCGATCCACCTGCCCCCGTTTCCCTTTCACTAGCTGAAGCATCAACTTTTTCTGCAGCTGCACCAGTAGACTCACCAACCCTTGCTCTCTTCTCCCCCTCATGTTGATCAGGATCATCCTGATCATTATGTCTTCATTTCTGTGAGGCTTGAGCTTGAATCCCACACGCTTGTTCAACTACGGTGATTCGTGAGGATACGGATTAGTAGACGGCAATTATGGCTTTAGTCATCTTTTTCATGGAGTCGTTTAGGGCTTGATATTCAGCACTTGTGGATGTTGAAGTTTGAGGTTGGGTTTGAGGTTGGGATTGTTGGCGTAGTAGTCCAACAAGGTCTACCTCTTCAGCCGTATTAGAGTCGCCTTGGGCTAAGAGTCGGGCTAATAGCTCTGATTGGAGCTGGTCGGTTGGGATTTGGTGTAACGGAACTGGTGGTGGTGTTTGTGGGTCAGATTGTGTGCTGGATGGTTGATCCTGAGGAGTTGATGATGATTCAGCAATTCCTTTGCCTTTAATGTCTCTGCTCACTTCATTTGCTAACCGGTCAACCGTACTTTGCATGGCCCGACGGTGTTACTTGTAGGCATGATCGATACCGCCTAAAGCAGACGCCAGTAATAGAAGTGTGATAAAGTGCAGATATGGCCCTATCATTCATACAACCCGTTCATGTGGAAAATTGGGAAAAATAACTTCCGGACCACATAGGTTACTGGTTAAAGTAGCGGTTATAGCAACCGTACTGCCTGTGTTCATAGCTGGCGTAGTGTTGACTATGACAGGACTTCCACCCAGTCCTCGTGGGGCACCAACAAATGTCGGCCGCACTCGGGTTGTTCCGGTTGGGGCACGAAAGCCCATAACTTGTTGTGATACCGACACGCGTGGCCTAGATAAAGATGTATGTCTAAGAGGCTCTAGACTCGACGTGCTCGGAATAAGAGGCAGTGGCCCATGCAGGAGCCTACCTTGTTCAATATCAGCAGACACCGAGTGTGTCGCCGCTAGCATATGAGCTTTATCCCCTGTGGAAAATGAAACGCGACAAATTGAGATGCCGACGAGTGGATTAGAGAGGTTGTGCTTTGCATGGCTGGGTCCACCATGTCTTGTTCAATACGCAACGACGACGTACGCGCGTTGGTAGTAGATATGGCTACCCAACTTGTCACAGTTTGGGAAGGAACGATCGTTAAAACTTTATCCGTTCCTGTCACGTTCTCTTCCATTTCTTTTCTAACCTCCTCTCGGCTCACAATCATATTTTCTACTTCATCTCCCTCTTCCCGCCTTATGCCACTAATTTCCCCGTAGAGTCCGAAGTTCCAGGCGGAATCAGCTTCGGAACTCTCAATATGTTGACCCCGACCAATGTGTCTCGAAATTAAATCTGCATCAGGGTCATGATCAAGATCGGAGTCGGAATCATCATCAGCTCGTAGTGGTTGGTCAGATGCTTCATCGTCGGATGACGAAGCATCGGGGTCAAAATCGGGGTCATCCTCTGAACCATCGACACCTCGTCGAGGATTGGAATTCTAACAGTTCCGGATATGGATGCCTGACCAATAGTCCTCGCCACCCCACCCACTCTCTATCTTAATATTCTCCTCGCCTATTCCCATTCAGGAACCCCAAGTTCCTAAACTTGCTCGACATTTATACCCTCACCGCCTAGTTGGTTTGCACGTTGGGGAGGTCCCTCCGGTTCTGGCTGGACCATTAGTGCATGTTCTAGCCTATACTGCCTAACTACCTCAGACTGCTGATCGACATGGGCAAGTATGGCTTCAGGTATAACCGCGATGTGGGCAAAGTCAATATGTTTTGGCATCTTTAGATAATGCATCCATTGGCTCGGGCCTTTGACTACACTTTCTCGGCGAGGAATCTCTCGGTTGTCTTCCATGATCTGGTGTATTAAGATCTGAAAGAAACGTTGGTAGGGCACGAAGTTTCGATTCTTATGTGGTCAGAATTTTTCCTCGACCAGTTCTATCAGCTCGTTCATCAAGACGACTGCGTAGTCGATGTTCCAATTGAAAGCGATTGCATGGAATATTCGGAGTGTCGGAATGTTGCACTTATCCAACCCGGTGTGCTTCGATGTCATACACCGGTTGATGATCGAATATAAGGTATACCAAATCCTCGATAGGAATTAGCGTTGGAATTTGGATGATCCTCTCAAAATTGGATGTCGGGCGTCTTGATATCCAAGACTTTGGATATCGGCAAACAGTTGTGCCTCGGGAACAGGGTCTTCAAAGTTTTCACTGTACGGTAGGTTGAGTGCACGTCGGAGTCTTTTAATCGTTATACGTGCATAAAAGTGATCGACTTTGGCTCTGAAATGTGGACCCCATCGGTGGTTTGGATGGTACTGCAGAGTTGCCCAAAATTGTTGCAGGTAGATGACATGTACAATGATGACTTTTGTAAGCGCGGTTCGTAGGGGATGGCCACATAGAATCTCTATAATCATTTGGTAGTCGAAGGACACATTTAGGTCAAGGTGATGGTTGTTGTCCTCCAACCTTAGATGTTGGTTCCTTGGTAGTAACTTGGCATCAAGATCCCGAGCATTCACCGAAGGGTGTGACGATCGGTGCGAGGGTATGACGGTATTCTCGTCAGAGGAATTTCCATCACGGTGTGCCATCTGAACCATTCACATTTTAGAACAGTGCCAAAAATAGGCTTTTCGTCAAAAATTTCCAAAAATTACCTAAGTCCTGTTTTTATCGCAACACACAACAGATTCTTATCGCAAGGCATGATGATATCGCAACTCGAAGGTTGCGAGGAGTGGTTATCGCAACACATTAGTTGCGAGAAAATGTTATCGCAACACATAGGTTGCGATAAGATCTTATCACAACTAATAGGTTGCGATAAGGATGCATGTTAGGCACTTGCGATAAGTTTGAATATGAAGAACACAGTTAGTTGCGATAAGTTTGAATACGAAGAACATGTTGGTTGCGATAAGATAGAACAACATAAAATTTTCTAAGTATTTAAACCTAGAAAATGATTTTTCGCACTAAAATCCATCTATACCAACTCTACGAGTGTCGCAACTAACACAAAGTAAACCATATCAATACTAAGCATAAACAAGCATACATATGTCGATTTCAAACAGAAGATGAAAACAGCAGATAAGAGTTCAAACAACAGACCCTAAAATCGACTTTAGAGCATGTTTTCACGGATGAAATCGAGTGAAAAGCTGGAATGTTTACCTCGATAGTAATCTAAATGGAGTGTGATCGATTTGAATTCCAAAGACTCGATGAAAGAGAGTTGAGAGAATTTTGAGAATTTTGAAAGTTGAGATAAAAAATTCAAACCCTTCGTATTTAAAAGGCTTGACAACTTGAATAAGCATTTGTAATACAACTAAGATATGAAAATTTAAATAACATATATTGAGAATAGAATATGATGAAAATTTAAGTGTATCAATCTAGATACGATGTCTAGATTGAGATACAAATATTTCCATCTATTATATGATCAATATATGGAAGTTAAACTTTCATATTCAGCATGCTGAGCTTGGATACTAGAAAATTAAAACGTTTTTCATCCAAGGCTTTTGTAAAGAGGTCGGCAAGTTGATACTCAGTTGTAACAAAATACAGTTCAACTGTTCCTTTCTCAACATGATCTTTTATGAAATGATACCTTATGTCAATGTGTTTGGTTTTGGTGTGCTGGACAGGGTTAGCAGATATAGCAATAGCACTCTTACTGTCGCAGTAAATGGGGATCTTCTCATATTTAAACCCATAGTCCATGAGTTGGGTCTCCATCCAAAGGACTTGTGAACAACAGCTCGTCGCGGCAACATATTCTGCTTCCGCGGTTGATGTTGAAACACAATTTTGCTTCTTAGACGACCAACTCACGAGCTTATCTCCCAAAAATTGGACGTGCCCCGAGGTGCTATTTCTATCCAACATGCTTCCTCCATGATCCGCATCTGAATATGCAGTAGTTCGAAGCCGGTTCCCTTGGGATACCACAGTCCTAGGTACGGAGTGCCTTTCAAGTACCGAAAGATTCGTTTGACGGCGCCGAGGTGTGATTCTTTAGATTTGGCCTGAAATCTAGCACAGAGACAAGTTGAAAACATTATATCTGGACGACTAGCGGTTATATACATTAGAGACCCAATCATTCCTCTATAATTATTTACATCAACATCAATACCATCAGGATCTGGACCTATCTTAGATCCAAGAGCCATTGTCAAACGCATACTTCAACTGGTTAATGAAGATACCAGTAGAGAATTGTTTGACTTGTAATCCGAGAAAGAAACTAATCTCTCCCATCATACTCATTTGAAACTGAGTCATCATAATGCCAGAAAACCAAGTACAAAGTCCTGGGTTAGTCGAACCAAAAATAATATCGTCAACATAAATGAACTAAAAGAATATCACCTTCCTCGCGCAGAGTAAACAAAGTTGTGTCGATTTTACCTTTCACAAAGCCAACTTTTAGTAGAAAGGTAGATAATACTTCATACCAGACTTGGGTGGCTTGTTTGAGACCGTATAGGGCTTTGTTAAGAATGTATACATGATCTGGATGGTCCTTGTCCATAAAGCCTTCCGGTTGAGACACGTACACTTCTCCTTTAGGACGCCGTTCAAGAATGCGGTCGTCACGTCCATTTGATAGACGATGAAGTTCTTATAGGCGGCAAAAGAAAGGAACATCCGAATTGCCTCAAGACGAGCAACCAGTGCGTACGTCTCGTCATAATCTATACCCTCCTGTTGCCTATACCTTTTTTCCACTAATCTAGCTTTGTTTTGCACAATTATTCTGTCTTCGTCTTTCTTGTTCTTTAGGACCCACTTGGTATCGATAACTCTCTTACCTTTGGGTCATGGAACTAACCTCCACACCTTCAGAACTTCAAACTGATTAAGCTCTTCTTGCATCGCAAATAACTAGTCAGGGTCTTCTAAGGCTTGTTGAACTATTGAGGGCTCAACTTGACTTAAGAAGAGTGCATATAATACTTCATTTGCAGATGCAGATCTTGTCTTCACTGGTTCAGATACATCACCAATCACCTGATCAATTGGGTGACTGCGTGTCCACTTCGTGGAATGTGGATAGAGAGAAATAGTATCTTCATTGGGGTCTACAAGAGTAGGATCTTTATCGAAGTTCAACTCGATCGTCAGTGTTGGTTCCGGTTGTGAGGCGGGTTGTTTGTCAGAATTGACAATCGACACTGCCTCAGGAACTGTTTCAGTAGATTTTTCAGGAACATTGTTCTTATTACCCTGATCACTGACATTTGAAGTTGTTCCAGATGAAGAAGCACCACTCGTAGATTCATGTTGTCGTGCTTGTGTAGATACCATAGTTGTGTTCTTTGGAGAAGTTGCAGGAGTAGTTGCACCAGTATTTGATGAAGTCAGCACCGACGAGGGGCCTGACATAGTAACTTGCACTGGTGGTGTTTCAACTTGAAACCTGCTATTGACAGATGAAGAAGATTTATTACTACCAAAATAGTCATCATAAAAATGTTCAAACAATAAATCAAGTTCGTTAGGATTAGAGTTAGAAGTGGAAGCTTGATCCTTGTTTGAAGTTCTAGTCATCATTGGACGGATTTGTCCAGATGCTAGTATTCCAGATATCGCGGGTTCTGTACTGTTTTGTACAGAAGCCATCTCTTCAGATTTGTCGAATTTGACGTTTATACTTTCGATCACATTTCTGGAAGACTTGAAGTAGACTCTATATGCTTTTGATGTGAGCGAGTATCCAATGAAAACACCTTCAATTCCCTTCGTGTTGAACTTGTTCAAGTTGTCTTTATCGTTCAGGACGATACACCTGCACCCAAAGACACGAAAATAGTGTATTACCGATTTTCTATTGTTAATAATTCATATGGAGTCTTGCCAAACCATCGATGGATGGTTGAATGGTTTTGTGTGTAGCACGCCGTCGCAACAACTTCAACCCACAGAAACAGAGGTAGATCAACATAAGACAGCATCGTTTTGGCAGCTTCACCGAGTGTACGATTTTGTCTTTCAATGACTCCATTCTGCTGAGGTGTTCTAGCAGCAGAATATTGATGAGTTATTCCTAATGACTTAAAGAAGTCATCAAGAGTCTTGTTTTTGAACACTGTCCTGTTATCTGATCTGATGGTCTGAACTGATTGTTGTAGATTAACTTGAAGTTTTTTTACTAACAAGATGATCAAGTCAGGTGTTTCAACCTTTGACCGTAGAAACTTGACCTATGTATATCTCGAATAGTCATCGGCGACGACTAACATGTATCGTTTGACGCTTATGCTATGAGTCTTCATCGGACCACAGAGATCCATATGAAGGATTTCCAATGCTTTGTGTGTACTGGGCTCGGGTTTCGGTGGGTGAGGAGCTCGTTTCATCTTCCCCTTCTCACAAGTAGTACATAAGTTGTCTTTTTCAAATTTCAGAACTGGTAAACCTATGACTAAGTCACCCAACGTCAGTTTTTGTATGTAACGGAAGTTAAGATGAGATAGTCGTCTATGCCATAACCAACTTTTCTCCAAAGACGCTTTAGACATCAGACATATGTCGTTCTTAGGCTTGAGCGTTGATAGGTCAATAGTGTACAGATTGGAATTCCTAGAACCAACAAGAAGCTCATCTCCTCCGTCGGTTAGAACTGCACAACGAGTCTTCTTAAAATGGACTTCCAGGGCTTTATCACAAAATTGACCTATACTAAACAAATTGTGTCATAAGCCCTCGACGTAATTGACTTTTGTAATCCTCACATTATCTTTGACAATATCTCCGTAACAAAAAATTGGAGAATATTGATCGTTCCCAAACTTTTCCCTACCACCATATTTCTCCACATAATTAACGAGCAACTCCTTTCTTCCAATCATGTGCTTTGATCAGCCTGAATCTAAGTACCAGACATGACTGGGCTGCAAAAGGGAAATTAGATGGTTTTAGGTACCCATTTCAAAATGGGTCCGTTCTGATTAGTATGTTTGGACTTGACATTATGTTTTCTAAAACCGGTTTTAAAGTAATCATTTGAATAAAACCAATGGTTATAATCAGATTTGCAGATAAAATCATCCACACCACAAGAAGAGCAACAAATTTGATCACGTGCCAAATTAATCAGTTGTCGCATTGAATAAACCTTGTAAGGAATTACAAGTTTTCGTCTATTGCCAACATCATAATTGCTAACATTTGAAACAAAGTTGTTTTTCTTGGAATTTAAAACAGCGTGGGATGATTTTATCTGGGCACATTCTGTGTGGACTCCTTTATTCTCCACTCTAGAAGCGTGTTGTTTCTCAAATAACGATCTGAAACACCAGAAAGATAGGAGTTGTAAGCTTTTGAACTTTGAGCTTGAAAATAATTATTTTGTTTCTTTTTTTTTTATTTTTCTTTTCTTTTTTTGTAATGATTGTTTTGATTTAGATTTAGAATAATAATCATTAGCAGAAATTTTCTCAGCTGATTTTGAAGATTCCTCTTTTAAGAAAGTCTTTTCAGGTTTCTCTTCTTTTATTAGAAAGTCAGTATGATCTGGAAGTTTGGCACTAAAGTCAAAGTCAAACTGAACGACTGTTTCTTTCACTTCTTTACCTTTCCCACCACAATGAATCTCAATATCACATTTAGACTCACTATCCACTGAATTGGGAAAGATACCATAAGACTTAGGAAAAAGAAAATCATTATATTCTTTTTGAAAAACTTTGTCTTCTTCCGTAGGAAAATATATTTCAGGAGCAGCTTTAACAGATTGACTTTCCAAATCCCAAGATTCAGAATCATCTTGGTCATCGAATGTTAAACTCCTAAAAACAGTATTTCCCATGAAAGCTTTGCATAAGGAAACATCCGAATCTGAAGATTGTTTTTCTTTTGAAATTTTTTCTTCAGATATTTCCTCAAGTTTCGTTTTCAGTTCCTTTAGATTTTCATAAAACACTGTGATCATAACTTCCTTTTCGATCTCAGAAGCAAGCTTTTCGTCATTTCTGACTTCTTGAATAGTACTTTTGATCTTGCTTTCGAGGTCCATGAGTTTCTGTTCAAGAACCATTGGTGGAAAATACCTTTTACCTTCAAAATTTGTTTTTTCATTAGTATCCTTTTGAGTATTTTCCGATTCCTCTGGTTCTTTAACATCATAAGTCTCAAAAGCATAAATCGATCAAATTCATAAAGAGTGGGGGTTTTTATTAAGGCATTCCTCAACAACTATGGATTGTCATACCCTATACCCCACTTAGAATTGAAATACCGGAATTTGCTAGGCTTATTCATGTGAATTGTTTGTTCAGTTTTGCCTGCTTTATATAATTTTTCATCCAGACCTTTGACATTTTCACTCAACTCATTATTCCTATCTTTATAAGCATGTGAAACGTTTTCAAACTCATTATTCTTCACTTTCGAACTCGCTAATAGTTCTGATAATTCAGTTATTCGACTATGAAAATACGTTTGACCAATATCGAACTCAGTCTTTTTCTTTTCCAATTCTTTAATATGTATGTCTTGTTCTATTAGTCTTTCTTTTTGAGTGGAAATTTATTCATCTGCTCTTTTCTGGTCATTAGTTAGATCTTCTAACTTCTTTTGTAAATATGTTTGTTGAGTAAAGAATTGATTATAAAGAGCGAAATGTACCTCATTTGACTCTGAAGTAGATTCTGACCCTTTATCATCAGTATTTTTGGTCATGAAGCACATCTTGGTCTGAGCATCTGTCTCATCATCTGCTTCATCATCAATTTGATCTAGCCAGTATTCCTCTTCGACCAACAAAGCTATCCCCGATTCCTCTTGTTGGGCAAGCATCATCTTGTTCTTATAGTAGTCGGAATCTCTAACTTTCGGCTTCCAACATTCCTTTGAGAAGTGACCAGCTTACCCACAGTTGTAGCACTTCGGTGCTTCACCCTTTTTCTCAAATACCTTCTTCTCATCAGTCCTCTTATCATCTCTCTTATACTCATTCCTCTTCTCATCAAACTTCTCTTTCGATTCAACATGTGCTTTGTGTTCAAAGTTCTTGGAACCTGAAGCATATCTTTGATTGTTAGAACTGGAGCTTTTCCCAAACTGTCTTTGAAAGGCTCTAGAAAGAAGTATCATTGCATGCTTCAGACTTTCAGCTTCGTCCATCCCATATGTTTCACACTGTTCCTCATCAGACTGATTACCCACATTCTTTGAGTATTTCTTGATGGTTTTGTTAGACATTAAAGCAAGTGGATCTATCTCTTCCTCCTTAACCTCATTCTTCTCTTCCTTTTTCTCTTTCTTTTCTATCTTCTTTGTCTTATCTCTCTTCTCATCAACATCTTCCTCATCCTGTTTCAAGGTTTCATACATTTCTTGTAGAGGCAAATCAACTAACCTAGCATTCTGTTTCATTCGGTGAGCATACTTCTTCCATTCAGGTTGAAGAACACTCAGGAATTTCACATTGTGCTCGATTATTGACTTGTCTAATTTGTACCTATTCAGCTGATTCAATATAGTAGTGAAACGGTCATACGTAGAATCAAGTGCCTCCCCTTCTTTTTGTTTAAAGTTTTCATACATATTGATGGCATTGGAGATTCTCATATGGTTCTCCACTTCAGATCCTTGATACAGCTTAACCAACTCATCAAACATAGCCTTCCCAGAATAGTTTTTGCTATCTACCTTTTGATAAATATTGTTGGTCAAGGCTTGTATAACTAGGGACTTTGCTTGTTTGTCTCCATAATGCTTTTTCTTTTGTTTAACATCATAATGTATTGGTAGAACATCAACCCAATCTGGAATTGGATCACCATCAGTAGCCATTCCTCTTCTTATTTGTAACCCCATAGGACAATTCTCAAGTGAATTAACAATGTAATCCCCATTCTCTTGTCGCTCAACATAGTCCATAAATCTATCTTTCCATATCTTGAATTCCTTATGATTTGATTAGCGAAAATTGGTTCACACTGTCTTGTCTCAACCCACTGTTTGTCTCAACCCAAGTCTTCTCGCAACATACAGTTTATCTCAACCCAAATCTTATCTCAACTCAAGCCTTATCGCAACACAATTCTTGTCTCAACTCCCTTCTTGTCTCAACCAACAGCTTATCTCAAGAATCAAGTATATCGCAAGCAAGTTTATCGCAAGAAAAATCTTGTCGCAACAAATAGGTTGCGATATAAGCCAAAAATATTCTTATCGCAATAGAAGGTTGCGATAAGTACTGTTCACAATGAAGTAGGTTGCGATAAAAGAGTCTTATCGCAAAAGGCAGTTGCGATGAAATACTGTTCACTTCGAAAGACTTGCGATAATAATGGCTTATCGCAACTGAGGGTTGCGATACAATACTGTTCACTCCTTGTTAGTTGCGATATTTAAGAACACTCAAGAACACATCGAGTTGCGATAGTTATGAATATTCAAATGAACTTAAGTCGATTCTTCAAAAATAATCCAATTTCTCTGAAAATTGGTACACTGGTTCGCAATGATATTCTGGACAACTTTAATACTTCGAGTTTTGTCCAAAAACCACTAGAACAACGAATTTCGATTCAAAACAGTAGGTATTGCTCAAAAGTCCGAAAACACTTGTTTTGCACAAATTGAGTCAAATCCTAGTGTAATTGCGGAATAAAAACACACAGAGATTGCTAGCAAACATTTCTAGAACAATTCTAATCCTTTTGAAGCACTCAAGTGGCTAAAATCGAATAGAAATGAATGAAAAATGAAGAACACTCAAATTTTGCAAAAATCCTCAAAATGCTAATCTGATCTAAGTGATGTACTATGCTTTGATACCAATTGAGATCCCAGAACAAGTAATCAATATGTATAAGCAATCAGATGGCCATCCATATATATTAATCAATGACGAACAATCACCAAGTACAATAGAGAGAATGTAAAGAGAATGGTACTTGTGTGTGTAGTGTTCTGTGTAGCATGAATGACCTAATGGAAAATCTAGAGTAAAGTTACCTTATATACTTTGTAACTTTACAATTACTTAATTGGTCCCTCTACATGGTACAACATGATAATTAAGGCACTAACATCTAGGTAGTTTAAATCTTACTAGAATATAAAGAAGAGCAAGTGATTATATGAAAATTATAGATTAGGTCCCTCGGTTTTTATGGATTAGGTACATTTTGTTTCATTTTAGTTACTGGTAGGGTTACTAACACTACATTTGCTAAGTTATCTTTTTTAAGTTAAAGACATGTTAGTCATAATAACCAAAAGATCATTTTATAGTACCCCAATCATCGGACCATCTTCTTCGATCACAATCCCATCTCCGGCCACCACACACCAAATCAATCTAAATCCAAATTCTAATTACCAAATATAGATCAACAAAAACAAAAAAACTCAAACCCATCAAAATAAAAAAAAAACTCAAACATCAAACTGATAATCAAACCTAAATTGAAGTAGAAGATCCGTAGAGGTGATTAATCAGTGTTTTTTTGTTTTTTTTTCATTGACGCACCTCTCACACATAGAGTGGCCTATTGTTCCCACAGTGGTGATACAAGTATACACCGATGGTCGCTACAAGTAATAAAGTGGTAAATATACCGAGATAGTGTCCAAAGGGATTCGACTTCAAATTTCGACTCTTAAGTCGAGAATACACTAATTTCAATGAGAGATGGGTATGGGTGTAAGTTTCACTTCGTAGTGACAAAATGGTTAGAAACTTCATGTCACAAAAACCTCTATAAAGATCGCAATCTCTCGAAAGTGAATGATAAACCGTGCCCATAAAGTCATCATTATTGTCGATTTAGCTAAGTTGACTAAAAATGTCAAGTTCGCTTAGTATGAAGATTTATACCTAAATCTCTATGTGATATAAATCTCGACCAATGTTTGAACCTTAGTAAATCATACAAAACTTGTATCTCTACATGGTTACCAAAGAGTTTCTCAAATCTTTGTTTATCACTTAAGTTGTATTTCGAATCCACCCATCTGTGGGTCAAAGATTTAATATTAACACTTCAAGGTGATGGGCTTATCCATATTGAGTTTAAGTTCGGACTCAAGTGCCCAGGCTTAGGATCTAGTAATAACAGCAACATCTAAGTGTTGCCTACTAGTCATAAGTTCGACCCACACTCACATCCAATAGGTGTTTAGCTAATATTAAAAATGAAAGACATGATAGAAGAAGAGAAATTCTTGTAAATTACTTTCATTAAAATAAAATTCAAAATGTGCCCACGGTACAATGGCAACAGTAACGAAAATTAAAGGCATGTAAATAAACTACATCTAAAATAATAAAATGCAAAGATAAATATGAACTTCAACATTGTTGCATTGTCGATCATCTTCACTTGCACTTCACACACTTGTATTTATAGTGGTGAGAAACTCATAAAACCCTTGGACAAACACCTTCAATACCCTTTAGTTAATGAAAGCCATACCTAAATATGATTTCATGAGATTTTCCAATCTCTTTCCATCCAATATACATCTCATATAGTCTGGATAGAAGCACAAAACAGGTTTCTCCAAGAGTAGCTTGAGTGCCCACCGCCGAAGAATGACGTTTTTAACCCAAAAATTATGCGTATAACCATAAAAAATCCTCAACAACTCCAAATGAAAATAAAATGATAAAAGAAAGAATCGCAAACAAATAAATAGGAAAACACAACTTAAACGATGGAAAAACACACACAAACGATATGTAAGTAACACTCAAAATGAGAGTTATCAATAAGTTGTGAGGAAGAATGTGGATTTGAATGATACCGATGGTTTGAACTCGTTTGGTACGTAGTTATTTTAATGAAGCTACCACTTTTCAAGCCCACCATCACCTATCTATTCAAATTGATCTGAAACCACATATGGGTTTCTCGGTTGAGGGGTGGAGGGTTTCAATGTTGCAGGGAATGTAGAGGGAAGGGATGCTTGGAGATGGCGAGATAGCCGAAGATGACGAGGTGACCAGGGCTTCGGAAGTCAAGTCACATGAAAAACAAATAGGCAGTGTTGGGTCATTGACCAGCATCTCCCTAAATCGAAACATGGTGCTGGCTGCTACGCTATATGGAAATAAGTTGCGCCTTCTCCACCAGCAATTGCTTTTGGCGTAGTGGTAAGCGCTTGGATCCTAACATATGGTATCAGAGCAGGTCACGGGTTCGAATCCCATGGAGTGCATTATAATGCCAAAGGCATGCTGTGCAGCCAAGAGTGCTGGCAGATGCTGGTGGGGGGGGGGGGGGGGGGATTGTTGGGTCATTGACCCGCATCTCCTTAAATCGAAACGTGGCGCTGGCTGCTACGCTATATGGAAATAAGTTGCGTCTTCTCCACCAACAATTGCTTTTGGCGTAGTGGTAAGCGCTTGGATCCTAACAGGTGGGATGAGTAATTTATGCACGTACGTCATAAGTAATAATATATATACTATATATATATATATATATATTATTTTCTATTTCTAAGATAATTAAAAAAGATCAAGATACCTCAAAGTAAAATGATCGAGTTTTTAAACTGATTCAGGGCAAAAGTCCTTATTCTTAACGAAAGGAAAACCACATGCAAGTACTGATTGATCTGTACGCAAGAAAGTTCAACTGACCCAATCAGTAATTGTCATCATGTAACCACAAAGGATTTATGATACGCACTAATTAATATTTTAGTTAATTACTTTATGCTTTTTTGTCTTAATTTGTAGTTGATGATGCTTAGGCTCCCAGTATGGCCAATGTTTCACTTTCACCCCCTCTAAGCTTAGTTAGTATTTGAGGCTTGGGGTGAATCATTTTGTATAAGTCTTTGAACTTGAAACATTTGGGTGTAATTTCTTCAAGTTAATATACGAAGCTTTTGGTTAAATATTACGTCGTATTTTTATTTACGCATCGTTACATAGCATGTTTAGTTCTTTATTTTGTTACGCTTTCCGTCATTTACATTACGCTCTTTAATTTACGTCATGTAATTTCCGTCATTTATTGCACTGTTTTTATTTTCCATCATTTATATATATTCCCTTGCAATTTATTTATGTGATGAGTAGCTAATTTTATTAGCTTGGGTGTGAGATGGAAAAATGAGATTTTAAACCAAAGAAATGTCGACATTGTTTTGCAATAAAAATGTTCCACTATTTCATCGCAAGTTTTCAAAAAACCAATTACACTTTTTGACGAAATGGTTTCTTGAAAAGTGTTAAAGTGTCGTGCACTTAGATATAAGTCATTGAATGCACGTCAATTTGAATGATATGAGAAGTAGACTTGAGAGAGTTGCTGGCAAAATCATCTATGTTTTTCAAATTGAATAATTCTTGACGAGTTGATCACTAGTCAAAGTGTTAAAGTGTAGTGGACTCAAAGATGAGCCCCTTGGATGATATGTGAATCGTTTCAAGAGAGCGATTTTATACAAAGAGATTTGTAAATTCGTATATTTTGTGGACTTTATTCTGCATTACCACTAGATGGATACTACATAGAGATATGTTGGTTGAATCTAAACATTAATGCAAATATTAGACTACGAGAGGAATACCCTCGAAATAGATGGTGGAACTAGTTATGGTCAAATGCATGTTATAGCATTGCTATAACATTGGTCTACTGTAATTTGTGTTTAAGCTACACCTTAAAGTCTTGTACCTTTGCTTGCTTTATTATCTGTTTAACTTCATCAAAATGATAACCCAAACCAATCAAAGTTTTCAAAATTGTCATATGAAGTCATTTCTTTCTTTTACTTTTTATTTAACTTTTACTACAATCTCCATGGATGATAATTGGTATCTTACCACTTTATTAATTGAAAGACAATATTGAATCACATTGTATTCTTGCTTTAAGGTCTAATCTCACATGTCTGTAGGTGTGCAAAAAGCACTATCACTTTAGTTTGATCAATTCTTGTAGTTTGATCGATAGAGAAACAAATTGGCATAAGGCTATCTTATGAAAGAAAGCTTAATTACCATATAATCACGACAGATATATCATTTATGTACGAAGATAGGTCTCTATGAGGGTCTCAAGATAGAGAAAGAACCTTTAATAAAGAGTCATGCATAGTTATTGACGTATATATGGAGGGGCTTAACAAAGAGGTATGGTACAAGCTTATAGGGTATCCCATTAATGGAAGAACAATCTTAGACCAAACTATTTCACTAAAATACAGAGAAGGCTCCCTTGATATATAAGAACCCTGTAGTAAAAATAAACGGAGTCCTGTTATATCACTCTCTAAAAAATCCTTGAACTAAGAAGAAATTGGTTCCAATATATACGGAGGAGAGATGATCCATTGAGAGTTTTCAGATAACAAGATTAAACACTAAACTTCAATAGATTGAGAGAGAATCAATAAGATTGGAATGGCAACCTAATTCTCTCTCATTTACACACACACACACACACACACACACACACACACACACACACACCATGAATAGCCTCTATTGTGTGCACTCTCTCTTTACAAACCCTAACGTTGGGTATTTATACCTTTGACCAACACAATTCCTATTTTGACTTTGACATTTGTTGATTAATTACAATTAGTCGTAATCTTGGATACATTATGTACTAACATCCATCAAAGTCCAACCGATATAAGATGCTAACACTTGCACTGAAAGTTTTTGGCTAATGTGTTGTTGTTTTTATGAAAAACGAACAATCATTAGCAAAAACAAGGATTAGGATGGTCTTAACATGTGTGATCAAGTCACTTATGCTTGGATGTAACCGTAACGATTGGCCATTAGGGCCACGCTTTGGGTTAGGAGTTTTCTCGGATATGCTTATGGCTAACCTCACCACATGATGCACTCATGGTTGTGCTCGATCGATCTAGTGTCATGCACAAATTAATGATGTGTGTTATAGACTTATAGTTCCCAAGAAATTCAAGAATTCATGTCTCATAGATGTTGCTTAGGTAATTTGCAAATAAAGTATACTTAAGAAATGAGAATATGAAAATATAAAAACAATGATGAATCTCTTTGTTTTAATCTCTCAATTTCCCTATATGTTGAGTTATGCTATTCTGATTTGTCTATGTGGATTACCCATATACATATACATATTTATCAAAGTCATAAATTTACAACGTTTAATTTATATATCATTTAAAATAATTGTTCAATGGGTTCTAAAGCACATAAATTATTTCATAATATAAATATAAAATCAATTATGCTAGTCCATAATAATACCATTAGTTTATTTATCATTACATTACAATGATGATAAAAAATCAACCATATTTTTCAATGGGATACTTGATAAAAAAATGCTATAATTTTCATAAGATAAACGGAATAATATGCTAGATATTTATACAACTAGAAACATTTTTTTCTTTCTAAATAATAAATCTTAAACCTCATAGACTACTAAATTAAAAGATTTAACTAGCATTGGTTAATTATAAAACAAATATCATTAATAAAATATCATTAAATGATTGATAGATCTAAAGAATCAAATTCTCCCCCCTTGAAGTTTCTGACCACCATTGACTTTCTTGAGGAAACACATTAATTCTTGAAACCATAAATAATGGCCTCCCATGTTCGTTCTTCAAGAATGTGAACAAGTTTTCTCATATGAAGCCAATTGAGAATATGCTTACCCATCATTGTTAATCTACAATAACTATTTCATTTTCTTTTCTAAACATATATGCTAATTATATATATATACACTAATATACTCCTAGGTTCTTTTGAGAAGTGTTAAATATACGAGAAGTAAATAAGTGATCATAGTCCTTCCCCTAAAAAAATTAATGCTCAAGATTTGAGGGGCAAATGTGTAGCGCTAGATAATTAGGTCACATGATAACAATTATGCGGAATATAAAGAGTAGTTTAGTAACTTTTACAAATAGGGGGTATATGTGTGCATATATGAATCCGTGTGATTCGTATTTGAATTATATGTGCATATGTGAATTGTATGATTCACATATGAATTATATGTGCATATATTAAACTTGGGTGATTCACATATGACCCGAATGATTCACATATTAATCTTAGATTCACATATAATAGTTTTAGGTGTAACGTCCCAAAAATTACAATAAAATTTAACTTTTAAAAATACCATTTTAATTAAATAAACCACAAGTGTTTAAATCAAAATAAACGTTTTATCCAAAACCTCGTTAAGTTAAACAACCAACTCAATTTAAAACAGCGGAAAATAGAATACTTCTAAACATAGTGTCTCAAAATAAATAACGGTGAAAGTCTCCTCAACGCGCCAGTGTGTATCGTCACGCCTTACTGTCACTCGTACATGAAACAGTAATTTATAGGGAAAGGGTAAGCATGAAACTTAGTGAACTCAAACACATACATAGAATAGTTATCATATAGACACTACTCCTATCAGCAGATAGGTGTAGGCAACCCATACATACCAGTATAAAAATTTATCATAAACAAGTATACTCATGCAAGAACATCTATGTATGTACCCATCGGTCTCCCCGAATTCATACAACACCCGTACAGGTATCCCTCGGTCTCCCCGAGATCATATGACACCTGTGTACGTATTCCTCGGTCTCCCTGAGTCTCCGGTCTCCCCGAGTTTTATACATCATACATCCAAAGTCGTATACTAGACACTAACACGGCCTAGCACTACACACAAATAAATCAGCTAATACACACACGAACTACAGCAGTGCACATATAATCCCTATCCTACGCAGTGAGTGAACTCACCTCGAAAAGCAATGCAGAACTCCACGGACAGCAACAAGAACCCGCCAAATCCAACTCACTTCTTTCCACCTAAAGAAGTGTTATAAAGGGTCAATACGTAGCCCCAACCCGAAATTACAACTACAAGACTAAAATGTGCATTTTCCGGTTTTTGGTCTAAAACTGCAGGTCTGTTCGTGACCTGTTTAGCCCCCCTTAAACTCATCAAACCAGAAATATAAACCAATAAACAGAAAGTTCTATGTCCTAGCTTTCCAGGGACATATCGCACGCGCTCATCCGAGGTTCCTACTATTTTATATTAATTTTCTAAGACCGACTATCCAAACTATGAATTTCGGACCAGTCTGTACTAATTGCCAATTTGGCCCTAGCTAGAGACCTTATTAAATTTTATGTAAAACATAAGAAACATACAAGACACAATTTATGAGATTTGGGCACTGGTTTCACCTCAATCCAAGTTTCCTAGATTGTTCTATGGATTTTACAAAACAGGGACAGATTAGGCGTTTTCACATAAAATGATAACTTTGGTTCGATTTAGAGTTTAGGCATTTAGGATTAGGATTAGGGTTTAGGCATCTAATGGCTGGGCTAAATAAACACCACCCACTGCCATCTCAGGCAGTGGTGGACGGTGGCGGCGTGTAGGCGGCAGCCACCACCTACGGTGGGGGTGGTTTGGTAATAAACCCCCGGCGCGGCGAAAAGAGCGTTACCACCAATAACTCGGCCATTCACACCAACTCACACCTTAACGGCAACACCAAACACACACGTTGCAGCCACCGAATGGTGGTGCACGGCGGCGGCACACCGACTGCAGCCAGGCTGCGGCGACGATGGTGGTTCGACGGCGACGAACAAGAAAACAAATAGAAAAGAGAAAACTTACCTCTCGATAAAAACACAGCAGCAACCACGACGAAAACCCGACTCCCTTATCTTCCCGATCGTCTCTCTCCCTCCCTCTCTCTCTCTCTCTCTCTCTCTCTCTCTCTCTCTCTCTCTCTCTCTCTCTCTCTCGCTGCTTCTCCCTCTCGCCGGCAGCCGCTAGCGGCGGCGGTGCTGGTGGTCTCGCGGTGGTTCGGCGGTGACAGCAAAAGAAAAGGGAAACGATGGGAACGGCTAGGGTTTTGGAGTGTTTCTTGCGTGAAAGGAAAACGACGAGAGGGAAGGGGGTCGGTTCTTTAAGGGCCGATCCCATGCAAAAATTGATTCAAAATTACATTTTTAGTCCCTGATTTTTAAAGTGAATTCATTTTTATCTATTAAGTTAGGATTTTACCAATTAATCAATTATAACCAAATTAATATATTTTTGGTCCTTGCCGCCAAAACCCGTTAATAAAAAAACACTAAGAGAAGGATAAACTGATAAAATAAATCCATACCGGGACACGGGCTTTACAACTCTCCCCCGCTTGAATTAGGCTTCGTCCTCGAAGTCTATGTCCGCGAATAGCTCCGGATAGTTCTTCCGCATCTCAACCTCGGGTTCACAAGTCCACTCAGACCCCTTTCGGTGTTGCCACTGGACTCTCACCAAGCCTATTACCTTGTTACGCAAGGTCTTCGTCTTTCTCTCAATAATAGCAATCGGCTTCTCCACATAATTAAGCCGCTTGTCGATCTGAATATCCTCAAGAGGAATCACCGCAGACTCATCCACCACACACTTCTGCAACTGAGACACGTGGAATGTGTTGTGGATCAAGCTCAGTCCGTCCGGTAACTCTAAGCGATAAGCTACCTTTCCCACTCGAGCAATGACCTTGTAAGGTCCAATGTAACAGGGTCCCAACTTTCCCCGTTTACGAAACCGAATCACCCCTTTCCAGGGTGAAACCTTCAACAAAACGTAATCTCCCACCTGAAACTCCAAGTCTGATCGTCTCCTGTCGGCGTAACTCTTCTGCCGACTTAGTGCAGTAGCTAAACGGTCCCGCACCATCTGTATCATCTCAGTCGTCTTTAGCACAATATCGGTGCTCCCCAATACTCGCTGACCAACCTCGCCCCAGCAAATGGGCGTCCTGCACTTCCTATCATACAACATTTCGTACGGCGGCTTGCCAATACTGGAATGGAAACTGTTGTTGTAGGAAAACTCCGCCAAAGGAAGGTACTGGTCCCAACTACCTCCAAAATCAATAGCACATGCCCGAAGCATATCCTCGAGTGTCTAAATAGTACGCTCACTCTGCCCGTCGGTCTGTGGATGAAAAGCCGTACTAAAATGCAACCGCGTACCCATCTCCTCCTGAAACTTCTCCCAAAACCGGGAGGTAAAACGGGTGTCCCTG
>JAWVWS010000379.1:0-33793 GCA_033807775.1 Saussurea involucrata | reverse complement strand
TATTTGCGGTCGATACTATCTAACTAACTGTATTATTATTAATTTTTTTATGAGGCATCATTGGCCCTCTTTATTTGATTGGGGCTGCATTGACCCTCTTTTCTATCTATTTTTCATGACTGGCCTGTACTGCTTCTGATTGACACACTTTCGGATAAGGGTTGGCTAAGGCTTTTGGCTAGGGTTTAATGGTAGTTTTGAAATGAATAGGGTGAGTGTTTGGCTGCAAAATGGGTTATGGATACACACATAAGGGGTCAAAAGGGACGATAGGTAAAAACGGGTTAACAATGCACACAATGCCTGGAATCATCTCTTAAGGTCCATACGATATGGTCTACTATACCCTTACCCAATATCCCGATGGTCGTCTTTGCTACTCAATGCAATATTATAGCGAGATCACTCTATAATCACGACAAGGAATTTGAAAAAGTGTATACGAATTAGGTGTTTAAATCCCTCGAAATGAAAAACGTCTTTTAGGCTCAAATCTCGCTATTGGGTGGTCTCCACTAATGTCCCTAGTCATGTCTTTTCCCGGTCCTTCCCTAATGGTCACGTTGCTATCACAAGATTCTTCCCACAATGGTCGGTCTCAATCATTTAAAACACAATTTAGCTACTATGATCTAAACATTAAGGAGTGCGGGAAATCTACATGCATAAACATGGGCCCGATTGAGCAACAACCCCAAACCTTACCCACACATTGTCCCCAATGTGTAAGTATCAGTATAGGCGATACTATATGAACAAGTATCGTTGTGCGGTTATTAGAGGTATCAGACAGGCAAGGCACAGTATTAATACGAAACATCAAAGAGCTAGCCCACAGTTTTTCAAATATAACCACCTCAAACCTAGGTCGTGGCCTAGGTTTGTCCAACAAAGCCGACCACAAACCTCGGCAAAACCGAGGTTTGTACAGGATTAAAAATGAGTGTGTAGATGTTGAAGGGTGAGGCACCCCAAACCTAAGTGAAACTTAGGTTTGTTGCATCTCGTTCAACTACTAAGGAAACAAAACATCAAACACCACTCGTTAACATACAGAGTTAGAACATACATGTCTGACCGGACGGAGGAGATTCTCTTGAAAATTTGAAGCGACCAATTGGGAGAAATCGTAGAGGATGGAGAAAGAGCACAGAAAACAAAGCAACCAAATGAAAGCAAAAGGAAACAGAAAGCAAAGAAACTAAACGACACAAAGCAAGAAAGGAACAAAAACTGCACGAAAAACACCCTAGACGCGTTAGGGGGGGCCGCGCGGTTTGAAGTCGCGGGATATGTCGCGTGAGTGTCTGTTTTTTCCAGAGACACCCGCGGTTTGGCGCGCGGCTTGAGGCCGCGGCTTAGACCGCATAAGTCTCTGTTTTTCAAAAAAAAATTGTAAATAAAAACACTCAAAAATGTAAATCATAAAAAGAAAAACGAAAAAATCAAACCTCGGTGGGTTGCCTCCCACCTAGCGCCTTGGTTTCGGTCGTGGCTCGACCTTCCTTCTGATCACTCCTTCGGATTTCCTTGATTACCGGGCTCCTCTTCAACTCTACCTCTTACACTCTTGAACATCTTGAACATTACCTTTTCACCGCCGACCCTTAAAGTCATCTCGCCTTCTTCCATGTCGATCAGCGCTTTGCTCGTGGCTAGAAAGGGTCTTCCCAATATCAACGGGACCTCTGTATCTTCATCAATATCCAGCACCACGAAGTCCACCGGAAAGTAGAACTTGTCAACTTTAATCAGCACGTTTTCTATCACTCCATATGGATATTTCATTGATCTATCAGCGAGTTGAAGTGTCATGTATGTTGGCTTCACTTCACCCAAGCCAAGTTTCCTGAAAACAGATAAAGGCATTAAATTAATACTTGCTCCTAAATCACACAACACCTTATCAAAGCAAAGATTCCCAATTTCTATAGGTATCGAAAAACTCCCTGGATCTTGAAGCTTCGGGGGAAGCTTGTTCTGAATGATTGCACTGCACTCTTCAGTGAGTGCAATGGAATCCTGATGTTCAATTGCCCTCTTCTTGGATAAGATATCCTTCATGAACTTGAGATATGTTGGCATTTGGGCAAGTGCTTCTGCAAATGGAATGTTGATGTGCAGCTTCTTGAAGATGTCAAGAAATTTCTTGAATTGTTCCTCGTCGTTACGTGCCTTCACCCGATTTGGAAATGGTAGCGGTGGCACATACGGGTTGACTACCGTCTTTGATGGAGGTGTCACCTTTTTCTCCTTTGGATCTTCCTGATCAACCATATCACTAGCAATACCACCTTTCAGGCCAACATTCGCCTCCTTGATCATTTCCTTGCCACTTCTCAAATAAATGGCATTGCATTCTTCTCTTGGTTTCCTTTCAGTCTGACTCAGGAATGTCCCGGGAGCTCGGGTTTGTAAAGATTCGAAGATTTGCCCCACTTGTCTTTCAAGGAGCTTGATGGAGGCGGTGTTTTGTTCAGTTGCTGCTTTTAATGTACTCACCGTGCTTGCCAATCCTTCAACTGTGCTATCCATCTTGGTCATGAACTTCATCATCATATCCTCTAACCCCGGTTTCTTCTCCCCGGATTGTCCCTCATCGAATTTTCTTTGGTTGAAACCTGGGGGACGGTAAACATCGTTAGACTGAGAAGAATTAGAAAAGTTAGAAGAATTACCGTATTGTTGTTGCCCTTGAGGTTGACTCCATGAAAAATTAGGGTGTTTCTTCCACCCCTCATTGTAGGTGTTCGATAAAGGGTCATTCCTTGGCTGGTTATTCTGGTTCTGTAAAAACTGAACTTGTTCGGGTTCTTGAGAAGTGGGGAGCACTTCTGGGTTGCCTTCCTTCAAATGATTTGTGATAGCCGCTAACTGGGCTTTTATCACCTTCAACTCGCCTGACTCTTGAACACTAGCTACCCGTCTGATAGAAGATCGTGGAGTGGCATAGCTATGCTCGGCTAAATTCTCGATCAAATCAACTGCTTCTTCATATGTCTTATTCATGAGAGCTCCACCCGCTGCAGCAGTGATGTCATTCTTGAACTGCGGGTGGAGGCCTCCAAAGAACGTTTGGATGATTACCCACCCATGTAACCCATGATGCGGACACTTTTTCAACATGTCCTTATATCGCTCCCATGCCTCGTATAGAGTCTCTTGGTCCCATTGAGTGAAGTGGGTAATGTCGGCCATCAGTTGAGCGGTTATTCCCGGTGGGAAGAATTTCTGGAGGAACGCAACTTTCAGGTCTGCCCATGTAGTGATTTGATCTGATGGTAGGCTCTCTATCCATACTTAAGCTCTACCCTTGAGTGAAAAGCTGAACAGTCTTAGCTTGATGGCGTCCTCGTTCACCCCATTGATCTTGAAAGTGTTGCATATCCTCTCAAATGCACGGAGATGTGCATGAGAATCTTATGTTGGAGCCCCTCCGAACTGATTCTGATGTACCATGACAATGGTACTTGGTTTAATCTCGAAGTAGTTCGCCCCAGTCGTGGGTGATTGGACGTCTATCCGTGCGGCTGCCACATTAGGATTGGCAAACGACCGCATAGGACGTCTTTCCGGAGGTGGTGGAGGTGGGTCATTGCGAGGAGGTCTCTCGTCCCCCATCTTCAATTGTCTTTGAGCTTTGGATGCTTTCCGTATCTGACGGGCGGTTCTTTCGATTTCTGGATCGATCGGTTCGATTTCCTTACCTCGGGTCTTCCTTGGCATAAACCAGTTAGTACCTGAAATGGAAAGGAAACAAAATTAGCAATCCAAAAACTAACAGTGATAAAATAAAATAACAAGAATAAAAAAAATTGCTCAATGTAATAGCGCTTATAGCTGGTAGTGCTATCAGTTGCAACTAGTTCCCCGGCAACGGCGCCAAAAACTTGATAGGCGGGTTTACACCCCCCTAAATCTCACCGCAAGTGTACGGGTCGAATCAAGTAATAGTACTGAAAGTACGAGTATCGATCATAGGGAACTAGGAACTAAGTATCACAATGACTATAAGATCTATTAACTGAACGGTCAAAATATGAGTGGTTGGTATTTACTAATTAATTGCACGCAAAATAAATCACGAACGAAACAATTAACAACTTAAGGAAACTTCGGATAGAGAAAAAGTTGAGGGTTGGAAATCCTAAGGTTTTCACGTACAAACACTTGACTTACAACAATTACCAGTTATTCCCTTAATGAATACCCAATCTCTAAAATCACCGTTGTTCTCTCTCGAGCAACAACGGGTTTTATTTTGAAAGCATAAGTTTTATCTCTCGATCTCAACCTATGGAACTCAAAACACATTAAACTCAAGATTGTAATGGGACTAAGGCTTACGTGGTATATCTCTATCCAATTTCTCACCTTAGACATGCAATTTCTAGTTCTAGTTAACAATTAATTCTCTCGAACTTAACTGAAAACAAACAAAATAATTGAAAGTTGGCCAAACTCACAAAAGCATTAAAACTCAAATCACATGCTTCATTAACTAGGAAAAACTGATAAAAGTCTCAAATCACGTGTTCATAAGTTTAAACCAAAATCAAACCAACCCCAACATCTAAAGTTTAGTTCATGTTGGTGGTGGACAAAAACACAAGAAAAAGAAGAGAAATCATGTGTGCAAACATAATGATCCTGAACGTGATGAATGTAATGGTGAACTCCCTTCTCTCGGCTCTAATCCGCTTCGCATGGTGAACGTCTCCTCAACCGATCCTCTATCGCGGCTCAAAAGTCTGTGAAAAAACCTCTGAAAATCGCCCCTCCGATGCCTTCTGTCGCGCGTATCGAGATAATGACCTAAAATCCGAAAAACACCAAATATTAGAACTGGAACAGGGACATGCGCGGTTTGTCCCGCGGTTTGAAGTCGCGTAGTAAACCGCGCGGTTTCTGGCTGTCTTCGGGTCAGGTCTGGTTCATGGTTTGGGTACGGGTCTCGGGCTTGGATCTCGGTCTTCTGTTGGGCTTTTTTTGGCTCTTTTTTGCTTCTTTTCTCGATGATTGCCGTCTTTTAGATTACCTGTACAAATCACTCGATAAACCATAAAATTCCACCTTTTTGCCAGAACACAAGCCAATCTCATTGGTTTGAGGACCAAAAATAACGCCAAAAAGTGGCGTTATCAACGCTGGAGATGGCGTCGGAACGTTGGTGTGATTTCATCCTCCATATATATCGCCGGAGTTTGGAACGTCCATGTGTGATACACAATACACACACTCTCTCTCTCTCACACACACACACACACACACACACACATATATATATATATATAGGGGTAGTTTCATTTGTAAACCACTCTAATTTTGCAAACCGTGCAAACCGTTAATTTCATTAGTTAAGTTAATGAAATTTCTTCATTGATTGTTTAATTTGATGAAATTGTTTCATATAATTCTTTTCCTAGTAAAATTGTTTCATATATTTGTATTTTCCATGTATAAATAAAAAAGTTTTATCAGACTGAGAAAATGCATGAAACAATTTCATCAGAATGAGAAAATGCATGAAACAATTTCATCAGAATGAGAAAAATGCATGAAACTACATAAAAACACAAATATATGAAACAATTTCATCAAGAAAAGGCTTTGGGGGGATGTGGCTCAGAAACCCATCTACCCCGGGTTCGAATCCAGGCGTCGGCAACTTGTGGCCACTGAGGAATTATCTCAGGCTGCATGCTTAGCAGTCAATCAGTGCCAGGGATTAGTCTAGGCAAAGCCTAGGATACCCTTTAAAAAAAAGAATTATAAAAAACAATTTCATCAAATTAAACAACTTCATGAACCAATTTAATTAATTTAACCAATGAAATCGATGGTTTGCACGGTTTGCAATATTAGAGTGGTTTTTATTTGATCTCTCCATATATATATATATATATATATATATATATATATATATATATATATATATATATAGAGAGAGAGAGAGAGAGAGAGACTTGAGATCACGTGAGACAGACTATTTCCGTGAGACCGTGAGACCAAAAAATTAACACTAAACCTTCACAGCAAAAGACTGCGAATGTACTGTGATGGCAAACATTCACAGTGTTTTTGCTGTGAAGGTTTGATGTTTTTCTTACCTTCACAATGAATAATTGTGAAGGTTTAGTGTTAATTTCGTGGTCTCACGAAAACAGATTGGTCTCACGTGAACTTAACCCTATATATATATATATATATATGTATGTATATATATGTATGTATGTATATATATATATATATATGTTAGAAACAAAGTTCCCTGTATAATGTGTTTTACATGAGACGAAGATGTTATATATATATATATATATATATAGGGGTTAAATCTAGTGAGGACCAAATAAAGATCGAGAACCTTGAGGACTAATCTAGACTATAGGTTAGTATAAATCAAGGGTAATTGAAAAACAAAATATATTTGTAATTAAAGCAAAAAAACAAGGGCATTTTTGTCAATTTGCAAGTACATTGTTGACCAGAACGTTCATCCCTTTAGCACCAAAAGTTCAAGATCTACACGAAAGCTTCTTCAAACCCTTGTAGTTCTTCGCAAAGCTATCCATGCCTAAATCCGTCAACTGTCGGCAAGATCGGAGCTTGAGGCGTGTAAGATTTTGGCGACCCAGAGAAATTAGAATGAGCCCATCGTCGCCTATACTGACGGATCTACTGTCACATTTGAGGGAGAGTTTTGTTACAGAGTCAAATTGAGAGAAGATAGACGGAACGACGGAAAGGAGTTTCGATTGGGCATTAAGGGAGAGACAGTACGGCTCTGGCCCTCGATCTCAAGCCACCGCCGACAAACGAGTGAACATTATTTTCGATCGTCGAATCTGAGGAACTGAAAAATGCAAGCAAGACATGCGTCTGGAAGAATGGATATATCTTCGGAACCTTATTCTTCTTCATGATCAACCTTGGTCTCCATTAAAAGATAATGAAGTTCCTTGGGATCTTTGGCCGCCATCGATCTGCAGATGTGATTGACGACGTTGTCTCGACGACAATTAGCGACTCCGATGGTACTTGAATGTGAGTGGCCCATCCACGGTGGATGAGCGGAGACGGCGTCTATAGTTTATCAGAGCATTGTCTCATTCAGCACAAATTCGTTATCTACATCCTTGAGTAACGGAAGGTTAATAGACGCATCACTTGTAGATTTGCGTGCTCTGGTATCGTTGTGTTTGTTAGTATCATATTTACGAATGCTATTCGTGTTGTAAATCTTCCAGAAACCGTGAAGCTCTTTCCAGCCGTTTAATTCAATATGTGTTTCATATGATGAATCCATATGTTTCATATGATGAATCAGTGTGTTTCATACGGTAAAGCGGTGGGTTTCATATGGTGAATCGGTGTGTTTCATATGATGAATCCGTGTGTTTCTTTTGGATAATCATTGTGGTTCATCTGGTGAATTCGTGTGTTTCATACGGTAAAGCGGTGTGTTTCATATGGTGAATCGGTGTGTTTCATATGATGAATCCATGTGTTTCTTTTGGAAAATCATTGTGGTTCATCTGGTGAATTTGTGTGTTTCATCTGGTGAATCTGTGAGTTTCATCTTCTGAATACTTGTGTTTCATCTAATGCATATGTGTTACCAAAATGACAATTATACCCTTTTCATATGGTGAAACAGAATTCAAGTAAAACCATAGGATCAAAACCAAATTACGGCTTAGTTAGGTTCTCACGGTTTTCAACTTTTTTGTGGTTCTCATTTGATTACCGTCCTATATATATATATATATATATATATGTTTTAGTTTATTACAGATAGGTCCCTAAGTTTTATTATTTTCACAAATATAACGAAAACCAAAAAAATTACAAAAAGAAGACAAAAACCTGGTTGGACAATTTTGCCCCTGACTCTAACTGAGTTTTTTAACGAAGTTAGTGGTGATGTCCCACTTTCAAAGCAAAATTCAAACTTGAGGGACCACAATTTAAAATATTGAAGTACAAGTCCTCTATCAAAAAAATCATATAAGGTTAGTGACCAAAAATGCAATTCACTCTATTATGTATATACTCATGGCAACGAAACTTTTAAATATGTTTTAAGCAATTATTTCTAAAATGTGCGTATTTTTAATTAATGACAACACAAATTAAAACATTAATGATTTTACCAATCTCAAGGTTTTCTAATAAATAAAATAAGTTATTTTAAGTTTCACATGCTATTTTTTCATTCCATTACTAAACACCAGACTTTAACCAACAACCCAACAACCAACAAATATCATCGACGGCAAAAACTCTTCGATGATGTATGGTGGATTACCAACAGATCTACGATACCATGAAATTTCAAAGGTTTTGCCGATAAGTACATTTGTCGGTGTTATGTAGTTGACATATAAACACCGAAGAACAACGGTGATTACCAAAGGACAAAGTTAATTCAATTAAACTCTTGGAAAATAAAATAAATAAAAAGCTATCGGTGATCTACCTGTAATTACATAATGTGTGATTTTATTTTTCGATCTTTTTACTACAATCTTCCAACATTTGTCGGTGAGACTTCGATATATACCAAAAGCAGTGGGTGTCCAACTAGGGTGTTCGTGGTGCGGTTTAGTGTCAAACTTGTAAACTTAAGTTACATATGTGGTTTAAACGTTTTCCAAAAAGTGCAAACCAAATTGTGCAGGCCTTAAACTGCAAAATGCAATGCGATGTGATTTATGCTTATGCCGTTTGCATCTAAAAATGATGTGTGTAAAATGACAAAACAATGTTTCATATTTACTTTCCATAATTTATACAATAAATTAATACAGAGTGAAAATAGGAAACGTGATTGAGTCTAAATTTAAAGCAAGTTAATCAATAATAATAAATTTTAAGCAAGCAAAAAGAAGCAAAAAAAGAAAAAAACAATCGAGCTCCATTTTTTAACTTCTCATCGACCGTGGGTGTTGAGAGTATGAACTTTTAAATTAAGAACAAAGTCGATTTTTCTCTACGTCAAGGTTCAAAATAAAGTAAAAAGGTAAAAGAAAACCCGATAAAAAAGTTAGGAATTCATTTTGAAAAGTGCAATAATTAATAATTAATATTTAATAATGTACTAAGTAAACATATAATAGCTATTGTTTTATTTAATAAAAGATATTACATATATATTAATAAAAATAGTTGGTGGTGTGATGTGGTTAAACAACGGGTTGGGTAATAAACCAAACTGCATATGTAATAACCCAAGTGTGAATTTGATCTTCTAAATGAAGTTGAAGGGTAAAGTGGGGTTTTGAATTATTTTCCAAGGTCTAGGGTGCAAATATGGAAATAAGTGGATTGAGCTTTCTTTTTTATTCTAATTTGGGAATCGACTGAAAAGCCGTAAGTATTGAGTTTTATTTGAAAATTTAGGACCCCAAGTAGTGTATTTAATAGTTTAGGTGTGAGATAGAATATATTTGGGGAGAAACCCATAGATTTTTGAGTTACATTTCTGAGTTTCTTGATAATAATCGACCTTCTATGATAATTGGGGAAGATTGGCCTATAAACCCATAAAATATTTAAATTCTATCTTAAAGTGTTGGATTTGGGGTATAGTTATGCTTCTTAGCATTTGATGAGGTTAGGGGATGATTTATGTGTTAATTCTTGGGCTAGAGATCGACCATGTGCGGCTTGACCAGTGACCACCGCAAGTTTCCTCACGACATAAGTCGTGCGCCAAGTTGCGATGGCCACTGTTTGGCCGAAACCAAGTTTTTGTTGAACGCTAGTTGGGACTGTATTTTGAGGCGCAACTTTGGGGACGTTAGTAGGGTTACTATAGAGGGTATAATTTGAATGATAACTCACGGTTTGATAACCTAAAATTGTTTGGTTGGTGAATCTTAGCCTAAAGGTGTGTAATCTAGGCTTGGACTTCACGTGGGTTTTATACAACTTTCTTTGTGTAAATGATCACTCGCCATGCATGCTCTTGAATTGGTATGCTTATTCCATGTAACTTTATAGTTAAAGAGTTGATCATTTATAAAGTGTGCATTCATGTGGGGTGAGATATGGGATGACTTATATGGGAAGTATGTACCCAAATAGAATGCATGAATTTGTTTCATTTCATTCACTTTAACAGTGGGTTTGTAGCCTAAATTGTAAGTCACAAGTGTGTGTGACCGTATGCATGTGCCATCCACGTAATGTTTAAGGTGTACATTATTTATCAAAGTGCAAACTATTACTGTTTTATTATGAATCTTTCAAATTGACGATTTTTCATTTGTGGAATTTATGTGCTAGATGAAACTCACTAGACCTCCAGTCTAACCCTCGCTTTTATAAATTGAAAACCCTTTTAAGGTGAGTTTCAGTAGTGTGCTTTATTTTCTGTTGCAACTCATGTGACAATTTTGGATTTTAGACATTTACTCATGACAAGTTAGCTAGTTTGAACCTTATGTTTATTTATTTATTTGGATCGGGTTTATGGTTGTTACAATTAGTATCATAACCATAGTTTAAGGGATTTATGTGACCATTTAGGTCTAAACTTAAATTGTAGCGTAGGGGTCACAACTGAGAAGTAGAAAGCCTCTTAGAAGGACTACAACATGGACATATATGATAGGGTAGTGAGACTTATTATGTAGGGTAAATTTGGAATTACATATGGCCAATGTAATTGCAAATTTACATGTACATGCATCAGCTCACGTTGCCTTATTCTGTTGAAACTGTTGGATTGAGCGTTGTCTATGTGTATTATTTCAGTGATCACCTATGTCCAATCGAACGTTAAGGAGTAGGTCTGCACCTCTTAATGAGGCAAACCCTTCTGATGAGATTCTTAAAGATGGGCTGGTAGTGCCTCCTGAGCAAACCGTGTTCGAGGTAGAGGAAGGGGTCGTGGGAGGGGACAGGGACGAGAGCCTAGAATAGTTGTGGACACCGTTCTAAAAGTTTATCCGTAATAGTTGTCTTGGCGCTCCGTGGTTCAAGGATTGTATCTTAACTCTCACGCCACGTTAAGCCTGTGGCACAACATGGCCTAATGTGCGGTCTTTTTGTTACGCATGTTTTACTTTTTATGTACGTTTTTAATGTCGTATTTGCTAATTTCTAATATATTACCTAAGTTAACTTATTTATTATCATTGATTCATTAAATAATAGTATGAATATATGTTTTTATATATAATATTATATAAGATATACAAATTTTCTGCAATAAGTCATGCCTTGAAAAATGTCGTGGTCTCGTTGTGGCTCCTAAGGCTTAAGTCTTGGCCTCGGCGCTACGCCACGCCTCATGCCATTTTGAACCTTGGTTGTGGAATACCGATAATGCAAATTGCAAAGGACTCGCAGTGTTGGGGCCCGAGGCCGACCAAGGACTTGCGACCATCAAATGGGAAGAAATATGGAAATACCGATAATGCATAAAGTGTCCCACCAAAAACGAATCTGTAAGTAGGAGTGTTCGAGTTCATACTAGAGGTCGTGATCAGGGCCAGAATCAAGCCTTTGGGACTCGAAAATCTTTTGAAACAGAAATGGGTAAACTACAAATGACCTTGCAATCCTTGTTGAACAACTATATAAATATGTATCGGAGAGCCAAGAGAAGAGTGAGAGTGGGGGAGGTACGAAGGCGTATAGCCTACATACAAGTGAGTTGCTAGCCATTCTTGATTAACCCCAATAGAGTAGAATGATTCTAAATCTACAAAGGGGTGTAACTACAAGATGATATCGTCGTGTAAACCTCCTACATTCAATGGGGAATGTGATCCGGTTTTGGCAATAGGGTGGATTATAGAGATGGAGTTGGCTTTTGATATGAGCAAATGTGCGAAGCAGGATAAAGTGTTGTTCGCGATATCAATGTTGAAGTTTCATATAATCTATTGATGGGATATAGAGTCAGGAGAAAATGTAGGGCTGTTCATCGGTTGACATCCAACAGATGTGAGGGGAACCGAATCGATCCAATCATTCATTGGATGCTGAATTTTTTTAACCGTACTAACCCAATCATCCATTGAATGTTGGATTTTTGCAATCCAGTGGATGATTGGAACGGTTCGGCTCCATCCATTGGATCGGATTGGATCCATCCGACATCCAATGGATGATCAAATTGGATCAGATTCATTCAATATGTTAATTTAATCCAATTTTCTAACAATGAAACAAACTAATTAATCACTTTTAATATGTGTTAAAACCAAAACCAGTGAGACTAAAAATTCAAAAACCAGCAAAAAATCAGGTTTAAGCAAGTTGCAAACAAATGGATGATAGTTGGATGGTTACTAGATGGTAATCAAATGGTTAATTGGATGGGTAATTGGATGTTGATCGGTTTGGTTCGGCCGATTTTGGTTTTGAACTGCCATCCAAAAACCGATTGATCCAAAATGGATGTTGAAATTTTCAACTCGATCCAGTCCAATTACATATGACTATCCAATTATGGTCGGTCGATTCTAATTGGATCGGTCGGTTCCTATTGGATCGGTTGACTTTTTGCACACCCCTAAGCAAAGGGTTGGGAGCAGCCAAGCGAATGACTTGGGATGTTCACTAGAAGATTCAAAGGCATAGTTTTGTCAGATAGCGACCGTTAAGAAACTAGAAGAACACTTTTTGAAACTAGAACAAGGAAGGATGTTGGTAAAAGAGAACATTTCTAAAGTCATTGAAAAAGCCGGATTTACTGAGCTTTATGTTCCGACTGAAGAGCGTCATATTGAGTGGTACATTTGAAAATTGAAAGGTAGTGTTCGAGAATTGCTCACAACAAGAAACCCTACAATATTTCAAGCAGCGATAGATGCGACATTTCTTACTGAGAAAGAGAAGGATTATTAGGTATATGAAATATGTGGGGACAAGAGGAAGTAGGAAGGACCGGAAATTGACACTGGGAAAGACAAAGTTTTTAGACCAGAGCAGCATGTGAGTCAAAGACTTAGTGAGATACCTTGTGAGAGATGTAATTGTGTGCATCGAGGAGATTGCTTATCTAAGGTTAAAAGGTGCTACAAGCGTGGGAAGGTGGGGAACATGTCAGAGAGCCTGTTACTACTATGGTTCACTAGGTTACTTGAAGTCGGACTATGCACAATTGAAGAAAAAAGCAGTGGGGAGTTTTAGGGAGGACATGGTAGTACGAGGGAGAGAAAAAAAGGAAGAACCGGTTCGGGCAAAGGTAAGAGCATTTCATATGACGGATGAAGAGGGGGAGTGGACCCCTGAGGTTGTGATAGGTACCTTTCTTATTAATTTGACTCATGCAAGAGTGTTATTTGATTCGGGTGCGAATCATTCGTTTGTGTCACTTACTTTCATTCAAGGTTTGCATTTGACCCCAAGTGTTTAGATCATGTATTTAAAGTAGAGGTCGTTGACGTTAGTCGAGTCATGGTTGGAGAAGTCTGAAGGGTGAAATATTATCGTCGATGGCCATTGTTTTCCTTTACGCTTGTATCAATGGGAATAGGGGAATTTGATGTAATTGTATGAATGGATTGGTTAGCAAGCAATAGTGTCAATATTGTATGCAATAAGAAAATGTTTCACATTGTTCTATATGATAAAGAGGAAGCGATAGTTATCCGTATCGCCGTGATTGGAAGTCTTGTTTGATTTATATGATGAGGAGTAGACATGGGAAAAGGATGTCAAGGGTTTTTAGCATATGTAATAGATGCTAAGATGAAACACCCTAAAATTTACAATAAATTTTAAACCTTGAATTTATCAAAGTATTCTACAACATCTTTCAAACTTTTCATATATAAACGGAGAATTAGTTACGAAAATTCATATATACAACTGGACTAACAAAAACAACCTACTAATCTAATCCTTAACATTAAGATCAGATTATACGGGTTGTCTAAGCAATCTCCTAAAACATCTTCGTTTACACTAACTTCTCCATCACGCTTCAAAATGTAACTCTGATATCCCTCGTCACTTATCCCTTCCCGAGCTAGTACCTGGTAAGAAAATTTAATTTGAAAAGATTAGGCTTACGCCTAGTGAGAACATCCAATTTTCAAATCAAAATCTTTATAAGCTTTGAAAACCAAATTTGTAAACAAAGCATATAAATTAACCTGGCCACAAACTTTCTTACAGTACACATAACATCTTTCGATGACGGGAATCATACCCGATTTCATACGTATGAGAAACACTAAGTATGTCATAGTATCATGTTCCAGAGCGCCACTACGAATCACCACGGATTCTAGATTATTGATCATGTCCAAGAAATTACAATTAGTGCCATGCCTATTTCTTGGAGTGGAAGTAAGGATTACAATTAAGAGCCATGCCTATCCCTTATCTTCCAATAGAATTCAGGAATTACGATTAAGCGCCACGCCTATTCCACGATTTCACATCATAATACGAAATGGGAATTACCATTAAGCGCTCGGCCTATTCCTCATTTCATATCAACGGGAATTACGATTAAGCACCACGTCTATTCCACGTTTATCAAATAATGCTAGTGCCTATGGATCCATTACACTTCCTAGCATAAGTGCGTATCAAACCAGACTTCCTAGCATAAGTGCGTATCAAACCAAATCATATATGGATCCATTACACTTCCTAGCATAAGTGCGTATCAAACCAAATCATACGTCAAATCATATCATACTTAAAATCGAGTTATAAGTATGTTCATACTGCTAGGATTGAAATCCAAATAATCAAAATGTTCCCTGTCAAAGTTTACCGGAAATTCACTAGTTACCGGATACTTCCGGAAAAACTATCCGGACTAAGTGTCCGGAACTTATGTCCGGAAACTACCGGAATCCGGGGACAATCCGGAACTGGTATCCGAAAAGCACAAACCATCCGGTGACATCCGGAAACCAAGGTAATCCGGGTAACATCCGGAAACCAAACTATCCGGAAACTAAATTTTTATCGGATACTACCGGAACTAAATACTTACCGGATACTTTCAGCATTAACATTTTACCGGACACCATCGAAAAGGAAATTATTGGATACTAATAAAACTCACCCAGGAACTTCGACCTGTATATCAATTTCTCAACACAAATCGACAACCATTCCAGCCATCTTATCATACGACTAACCATAAATCTCCAATACTCTTAACAAGTTCAATTTACTCATTAATTTGATAAAAGGCATCGGATTTAATAAAAAGATGAACTCGCCTGTAGAATTCAAAGTCGATGGGATCAAAATCAGAATCCAGTTCCCTTTTACCCAAAGCGGAATCGATAACCTAATTGCAGAACCAATTCAGCTTACAATTACCAATCTTCAGAAATTAGAAAATGAAGAGGATGATCAATTTCCTTACCAAAACACAATGCTAAACTTCCGCTGCTTGTAACCGACTTCCAAAACCAAAATTGAGATATTCCCTCAATTCTAGCCGACTTCCAATCATAAATATCTAATTTTTTCACAATTTACTATTTTAGCCCAACGCTATGGCCAATTGGTAAATCTAAACCCACTTTTCACATCCTTTACAATTTAGCTTAAAAACTTTGACCAATATACTTTTGATCCATCGACGTCAAATTATAACATATCCATTAAACAAAATAACACCTTCCAACATAAACGTACAATTTATGGAAATTTTCGAGGTGTTACATAAGAAAGGGAAGCGGGGAGTGAAAGATGTTCCTGTGGTGAGTGAATATCTGGAAGTTTTTCTGAACGACTTGACATGTCTACTCCCAGATCGTCAAGTAGAATCGGAATGAACTTGGTGCCCGTGGCCGCACCAATAGCACGTGCACCATATCGATTAGCTTTAGCATAGATGAAAGAGATGATATCCCAATTTCAGGAATTGCTTGACAAGGGTTTTATTCGCCCTAGTACATCACCTTGGGGAGGACCGTCCTTTTCGTTTAAAAAAAGGATGGATCAATAAGGATGTGTATACACTATCGTGAACTCAACCAAGTGACCATCAAGAATAAGTATTCGCTTCCTATGATCAATGACTTATTCAACCAGTTGCAAGAAGCGAATTATTTCTCAAAGATAGATTTATGATCTAGGTGTATGACCAGCTAAAAGTGAGAGAAGAAGATGTGCCTAAGACGGTTTTCGCACGAGGTATGGATATTTTGAGTTCCTCATCATTTGGTTTGACTAATGGTCTAGCAACATTCATAGACTTGATGAACTTTATTTACAATTCATTTTTGGAGAAATGTGTGATCCTCTTTATAGATGATATTTTGATCTACTCTCGATCTTAAAGTGAGCATAAGAACACCTTCGTTTGGTGTTAGAGTTGCTGGAATGCGAGAAGTTGATTGATAAGTTCTCGAAGTGTGAATTATAGTTACTAGAGGTCCAATTCTTAGAGCATGTGGTTTCTAAGGATAACACTGTTGGTTCCAGATTCTCTTGTGTTATGGTTTTTTGTCATCATAAAAATCAGTCAAAACTTAAAAATATTACTAGTTCTTTTTTGAAAATTTAACATAAGAAATAATTTTAATATTTAATGCCAAAAAATATTTTAATCGTTGTTATAATTAAAAAAAAGTCCTGAATAAAAATATATTCGTTTGATGATAAATTTTATAACTTTAAAAATTGAACTTTTTACAATATGTTGTCACTATAATTCCTGTTGTCACTACAATCATATTTCAAAATACACTACATTTAAAAAATTCCTGTTGTCACTATAATCATAGGCGTTTTAAAATTTGTTAAAAGTAAAATATTCACATTAAAATAAAGTTTAGAAGATAATATTTAAACCTACTTTAATTAATTTCCCACAATTTATAAATTATGATATGCAATATTATGATTATGATTATGATTATGATTATGATTATAAGCTTGTTCCTAAATTAAACTGTTTATTTTTTCAAATAGTTTTGGGTTCGAGGAAAGTCATATTCCTTTACGCGCTTTTTATATATCCAAAATTTCCAGGTTGTACCTTAGCACACCGATAAATATGACTTTCGTATAACGATTTGTCGATGCCTTCCCATCCACATCTCTTTATATATATTGTGTCCAAAAAGATGCAAACATTTCTCCTTTATCTTAAGAGCTTGTGGAGTCAAAATCATATAAATGTACATGGAGGCTACTTCAATTCCCTTTCCAAATTCTTAACTTTTTGTGGGAGTCATTATTAGCTTCCTTTTAAAATGACCAAAGTTGGTATGGCCAAATTTGATGTTTGGTGCTACTTATGAGATGCTACTAAGACATACCATATCAATCTTGTTTTTCTACCGTAACTTATTTATTGATTTAATTTAGAGGACGATAACCCTTAATTAAAAGTTAAATATATCATTTTCTTAGTTATATATATATATATATATATATGTGTGTGTGTAAAGAAAGAGAGGGGATAAAATTTCATTTTACAAAATCACGAAAACACCTTTTCATGTACTATAGTCAATCACATGTGACACTAAATTAGTGATGTTGAAGTCCTTCGGTGCGACTCGGTCGGAGACTAAGTTGCCAGGAAACCACATGGTCCCCTCACGTGTATTACTCACGTGTATTAATATGTGTGATAAGAGTATTCTCGCGTTTTCACAAAATAAATGTGTTCTCGTTTAAACCTACACACACACACACACACACACACACACATATATATATATATATATATATATATATATATATATATGAGAAGTTCAGATAGTAAAAATAAAAAGTTTGAGGACGAACAAAAAAATGATTCATATGTGAATCACTTCTAGAAAATTACCGACGGACAACGGCCTAAAGGTTTTCCCAACGAAAATAAAATCCGTCAGACATATGAAACTTCACCTATGAATTGCCGACGGATAGGAATTTTTTTTAATTTTAAACCTTTAAAAATAATTTCCACTAGCCGTCGGTAACGCGTCGGTGATTTGAGACGGATTACAGACAAATTAGTTGGGAGCCTCATATGGAGGCGGACGTATATATACTATGCCTTCTGTCGTACCATAAAGAATAGGTACGTGTCCATTATGGGGATGCCCGTAAATGGGCCGCAAGGCATGCTAATATTGATGGCGTACAGTTCGACAATGAGGACTTCACACTAAGGGCACACCACCTAGAGTAGATCCTAGCGGAGTATTGGGTGCAAAGGATTGACTAGGTACGTGTGGTTGAATCTTTATATCGGTTTGTACTAGTTTTTATATTGGTTTATGTGTTGTTTAAATAAGCGTGGGTTGCCGAAACATTTAGGCGTAAATTTAGGGCCAGTCGTGCCACTTAGTATGAGAGGATGTCGTCCAGGCACACATGGGTCTACTAGTACCGGTCAGCATCGGGATCGCTTGGTAATTTATCATCTACTATACTAAATATATATATAGTTTATGAAAATATATGATTATGTTGTCTACTAACAATTTAAGTTGTCATTGTAGAGAAAGGCATGGGGCTGTGGTTTTTGAGAGGATGCATTGCAGCAACATGAAGCTTGTACCGGGTACGACCGGTCCACTCACGGATCCTCCAGTCTACGTGTAACACTGTCAAATCTGGAAATAACGACTAATTTGAATTTTTATAAATACATCAACTGAAAGATAAATTCTCATCTAAGGGCAATAACTAGATCACCTAAAATGACAATTTGAGGTTTAACATTAATGATTACAAGTCAAACATTACACGAGGTCTATAATAGGGACGAATGTTACTAAAATCCAACAATGGTAGCTACCTCAAAGTTACGGAAGACATCCCCGAAAGACTAAATTTTTCTCGTGCATTTAACTAACACTCCACTCTTCACGATGTCGCTAGTACCATTCCCTAACAAGGACTTGATGTTCAAGCCAACAAATAAAAAGATCAGGCTTAACGCCTAGTGTGTTCAAATATTTTTCAACTTTGATATAGAAAAATTTTCAAAAGAAATGTGTCTAATACAAAAGCATCATCCTTTCCAAGACCCATCATTTCGTGACGAAAGCTCATTAATCGAAACACTCATTTATAATGAGACCAAGACACGATACTCACCGAAACAACAATAACGTTAAATATTCCAATACCGAAAATACTGATAAAAACTCTATTATCCAGAACACCCAAAGAACATGGGTAAGATGCAATACCCAAAACAACAAAACATAGATAAGTTCCAAAATATCAAAGACCATAAAATATTGATACACTTCATAGTTAAAACAACATTGAAAATATGGATAATACATTATCCAGAAATAATACATTTTGGTGACGGGGGAGACTCATTTCCATCTAGTGGCAGAGCACTATGTAAGCCACATCGAGATGTTGATGAGCAAATCACCCCCATCATACAAGCCTTGGTAATTACTCTTAATGAGGCTAAGATAAGAACATCAAAACTCTTAACTTAGTCAATCCACAAGTTACAAGAATAGATCATCAAAACTAATCGCTTTCCTAAAATCAAAGATTCTTAAACGAGAATATCAAAACTCCTCCTTTGTCCCAAACCAATGATATTAAGAAGAGAACCTTCAAATATCTCTTGTCACAACCAAAAGGGCCCAAGCTGAGAATATTAAAACTCCTCACTTGACTAAACTGCGTGGCCTCAAGAAGAGTACATCAAAACTCCTCGATTGGAAAACACGATTGACACATAAGCCTATGGATCCAATGTGTTATTGTCTAAGTTACACGACGTTAATGAATGACCAACGCACTCAAAACATGTAATTCCCAAATAAAAGTGCAACAAATGAATATCAGGTCCCAAACTCAACATGAATAAAATAAAACCGGAAAACTACCACCCAAGGCTCATCTGAGCCAAAACTGAGACAATAACTCAACAAATCAATAGTGTATTCAATAAAAGTCAATATAAACCAATAACGTAGTATACAATTTATGCCAACAGATGTGAGTATATTTATTATTGATTCAAGGGTTGGGCAAAACCCCTAAAACACACCATAATTTCAAGTAAACATTTTCAAATAAAAATGACACTCAAAATGTGCCCAGCAACTTAACTATGACAAAACTGTATTAATCAAATAATTCCATATGAGAAATAACTCATTAAAAAACACCCTTATGATTTATTTATCAAAATATCAAATTATCCCAAATATATTCATTTTCAGAGTTATTAATCAAATGTACCAAATATGAAAAACTCGCCAAATAGCCCACATATGTGATAAATATCAAATAAACACATTAATACTTCAAAATGGACATTTTGGCATGTACATGGTTTTCACAAATCAACTTGAACTCAACTTGCTAGGTTAAGTTAAACCTATATTCCAAACCCAAGTTCTAGCTTCCCAAAGATGAGGATATGAGAACCACAAGAAAGCCTTTCCAAGAAAACTCTTCATAACTGCCAAATAAGATAGAATGAACTAAATATTAACACGACCTCCAAATTTATGAAGATTCTCAAACATTTTATCCCCCAAATACTAGTAACTTCTCTTTCCTAATTGTGACCAGTTTACGCAAAACCTTTTCAAAGATGGACAAAATCACACATACTTAAATCATAAGATTTATGTCCCAAAAAAAATTGTCTACTTCAAACACACTTTTATAACCATTCTTGAAGACCCATCATTTTCTAGTAAAACTGGTAAAAACCCTCAAATATCCCAATAATACCCAAAATTGATGAAAATCTTTAAATATGCAAAACACATCAATAGATATGTTCTAGGAAGCTAAAATGAAAGGTTTTGACATGAATAACGGTTTAGAAAGGTTATGATTAACTTAAATATCGGTTTTTAGGAAATCCCAAAAACTAGGTCTAAAATGGTGGAAAGTGGTGAGGAAGACGAAGATCTTGAGTTGCAACCCATACTACTTTAATATCTAGCTCGAAGACTCTTTAATCCTAAAAAAAATTGTCCAAATAGTTTTTAGGAGAAAAAACCCTAAAACAAGTAAAAAATAGTGGAAAAGAGATGGAGAAGATGCTCTTGAGCTTTTATCTCCAACACTTGAACTCGTAAATAAAGGCTCTTAAATGCTCCAAATCTTCAAAATGGATGCTCCTAAATCACCCTAGGTAAGATAAATGAGAGCGGAGAGGAGTTGGTGTAGTAAAAATGAAGAGAAAGAGAAAAAAAACTCGTGTTTTAAAAAGAAATTGTAGCTCAGTTTTTTGTCCAAACTCTGCAGACGTGAAGGATTTGTCACTAGCATGAAGGATTTTTCCCTGGCTCTCTCCCCAGGCGTGAAGAATTTTCCTGAGCTTGAAACTTCTCTAGAAAATTAAATAGTTGTTTCTCACTTAAAACATTATATCAACTCAAAATACATATCAAGAGTTATTCTAAGGCCAAAATATAAGTATGGAACTCGAAAGTATACGCACCAAAAATCCAGGTGTTACAATATGTTTGCCTGAAAGGAGGCTCATGTGGTGGTAAGTGCAATTCTCATACTAAAATGTCGTTTGTTTTAAAGGAGAGATGAAAATTAGAGCAAAGTTTGTTAATATTAATGCAAAACTTCAATTTTGTATACACAGATGATTCATTTAATTGGGTTGTCATTGTTGGACAAACGATAGGATTGTTTTGACAGAAACAAGTAATAAATATGTTCAATTTATAGTCTAGATGTTGCCAAATTTTCTACATGTTAGTTAACACATTGTTTTGGTAAACTATAGGATACGTATTCGCGTCCTAGGCAGGATACCTACGTCGGCTCAGATCCCAGCACAATTCCTTTCGATGATGCAGAGTGGTGGGAGTGTAATGTCGAAGGATAGCACAAGGGCCACCTGTTTGGATTGTTATCATTTAGGATCCCCGATATTCTATGATTGGTGATCCAGGTGACAGTACGAGTAACAAGAGCTCGCAAGGCAATCGCGGTGAGGAGGTATGTTAGTCAAATGTTGATTAATTGTTATATCTTTAAGGTTTATCGTCTAACATTATTATAAGTTTGTAAAATGTTGAATAATTTTAGGTGGATATGTTAAAAGAGAAGTTGGTGAACTATAAAGAGAGGAAGAGAGAGATAAAAGGAAAACGAGGAGGAGCTTGAGGAGCAAATGAAGCGACAAAAGAAGTTGACCACACAGTTTGATTCCTTCAAGAAGCAGAGGGTGGAAACCTCCCTCTCCCCCATATTAGAATGTTTGTATTAATTTGGATATTGAATGTAGGTGATGAAGATGTTAAATAGACTCCTCCTGTTCACTTGTATTTTCCGATTGATAGTCCACCATCAGAGGCTTCTACAACTTCCAGGAGATTGTCTCAGACAAGAAAAATGCCTTCTTATCTTAATGATTTCCATTATAATGTTGTTTTTCCTAGCAAACGGCAAGCTCGTTATCCAATAGCAAATGTTTTGTCGTATGATCAATTGTCACCATCTTTCAAAACTTTGTCAGTTCCTATATTGTCACATGTTGTGTAACACCCCTAAAATTAAAAATAGCAGATAATTTAAAACTTCCAAAAACCCTTAATACAAAGCTCGGAACAACAAAATCTAAAGTGTACAAGGGTAGAAACACTACAGAGAGTATCAGAGTACTAAAGCATCTAATCTAGTCCCACAAACGGGAACATGGACCGACGTGTGTTACTAAAACTACCAAATCTGCTATCTTCTCAAAATCGGTTAACATCTCTAAATCATCCTCCCGGAACTTCTACCAAGCTCCACTCGCTACTCAGATCCATCTAAGACTTGATATACATGTCAAAAAGAAGAAGTGTTAGGCTTAACGCCTAGTGAGTTAAAGCAGTTTCATACATATAAAACGTTAACAGTTAAAGCCAAGAGTTTTCCATAAGCACAATTTAACCATAAATTATTAAATTATCAAAATAGCCGTGACGGTAAATTTTGCGCCCCAAATACGGATAATATTTCGAGAAATAAACCAACCTTTCATACTCACCCAAAACGTGCCCAATACACAACTCAAAATCATCATTGGTGCTCATTTATAGTGAACGTCCAACATTCCTGTTTTCCAAAACACACACATATTGTTTTACCCAAAATGACGATTATGAAAATATAGTTTTACAATTTAACACCGAAAGTAAGGGTAAGGGAATACCCATAAATAACACCTTTCGGTGATGGGGGAGACCCGATTCCATCGAATGTGGAGGACACACAAAGTTAAGCCACTTATCAATGTTCCTGAGATTCACATAGGTACATGGATCCTTGTATCTAGCACACCATGGGCCCCACCGCAAGATGCCCAAATGACCCTAGTGTCTACTCGACCTCTAGATGAGTGTCACCACAAAATTCACAAGTCCTCGTATACGGCTCCACATGGGACAACCACTGCAAGACTTAGCTCCGTATTTGGCTACCATGAGCACCACCGCAAGCTTACATAAACAAAACATCACTTGGGACCACTCACTAGACTTAGACATGGATATCAAAACTCCATGATGAACAACCGACTCCTAAGTTGTAACACCCCAATTTTCATTATTTGTCAAGGGGTCATGTGAGGTTTTCATGCATGCAAGCTCTATCGTTTAGCCAACTTTATTCATGAGCTCAAGAATCAGTTTTGGGATGGAAAAGGATCGTTGGACAGCAGGTGGGGCATGGATAGCGACTATGACCAGTGACTATGCCCCGGGCATAGTCGCATGTGTCATTGTCGCGATGGGGGATCGAATCGAGAAATCAAACAGAGAGCTGCATGTCGATCGCGACTATGCCTTGGCGACAATGCCAAGGGCATAGTCGCCCTGTCAATGTCGCGCACGGGGTCGGGGTTGCTGTGGACAGACGGGTTTTAAGAGCAATGTGGCCTGATTCTTCTCATTTATCTTCCAGCTGGTTTGCTCTCAAGTGTTAGGCGATTTTGGGCATTCAAGAAGTGGTAAGTCAACTTCTTTCCCTATCCTTCCTCATTTATGACTTCACCCACCTCATTTGGGTACATTTATGTCTATCTCTAGGTTATTAAGTGTTGGGGTTTCTCTCCAAGTCTTCTTAAGAGAGTTCATCTTCCATTTTGCAAAGTTAGGGTTTTCCATAAAACCTTCAAAGGTGAGTTTTCCTTCAAGTATTAAACTAAATACTCACTTATACAAGATCTCTTACCCTTTTTGCACATTATTTTTCATTATATGGAAATTACATGTTTTAACCTAAAAAGGGGTTTCAAAGAAAGGTGGGTTTGATGGAACAAAATGATGGTAAAGATGATGATTTATGGTATCCCTTGACTTTCCAAGCATTGTTGTTCATATTTTACAAATCTTATTATCTAACATAATTTTGACCATCTTGGGTCAAAATTAGGGTTTTGAGAATAAGGGATAATTCCAAGAAACTTCCATGAAAATATGATTCTATGAACTAAATGAACTTCAAAATCTAACTTCAAGGTCTATGGTATTCTTTTTGGTCATGTTGGTAATCATGTGTTAAGGTTCTAAATGGGAGGCAAGTTTCAATGATAATATTATGCTTAAACTTGTATTGGTGATGGTATTGGACTAATAGAAGTCTTAGTTGGTTATTGAGTGTAATGGATCCATAGGCACTAGAGTCGTAGCACGGAATAGGCATCGGGATCCATGATAAGTAAGTTGTGGGCCTATATGGTCGGGCATCGTCTCATGGGCAGTAAGGTGTAATTCCAATGTGCTTGTTTATGGATTTAGAGTGTCCCAACGTATAGACCCGGGGTGGTTGAAGTTGGGGGCTCACAAGTTATAGACCCATTGGGGTTGCGCTTGTTTCCGTTTTGATTGTCAAATGTGATTAAGTACTACTAACGCTCATATGGTTGTTTTATCTTATACAATTGTTTGGACTTTCAAGATCTCTTCCATACGCGAGGCATTGGGATGTGCAATGGCCTATTCCATGGGTTCTTAAATTAATTTATCGTATCTTGAATTTATTATTAAATGTTGTAAGTATAGGTTCTTATTTATACGTTGTTAGACTAACACTTCTTCTCTTGGGTGTACGTCTAGGATCTTCAAGCGGTGGGGTCCCTCGGACTTGAGCGAAGAGATGTAATGGGAGTAGCATTTTTGGGAAGAACTTGGAGGCATACAAAATAGGAATCTAATGTTGATTTTTGGTAGCAATTAGACAACACCCAATTGTAATCTAAGTTATGTTAATTTAGATTAATAGGTTGTTGGATCATCAATTGCTTGATTTTGGATATTGTGTACGCCATACTCTATTTCCCCATTTACTTGGGTGATTAGTTAATATTGGAACTATATTTCCGGAATTTTACAGGTTTAAATTTTACCTAAATTTTAGGGTGTTACAAGTTGGTATCAGAGCATTAGTTTAAGTGAACTAGGTATATAACCAAAGTGCCTAGACTTAAGCTGACAAGATTAAGTATTGATTGGTGAGCTTGGGTAGAACTCTTAAGATAGGATGTTCTTAGAGTCGACGGAAGTACATAAATTGAAAGTTGTGACCTTGGTAACGAGAATCCTTATGTGAAGTATGTTCATAATTTCAATTAGCTACTGCTATTATGAATGTATCATTACGTGAGTATGCTTGGATTGTTATTGTTATGATGATTGATGCATGTATTGATACGTTTCCTTATGTTTAAATATTATAGCCTATTTCTTATCTCATTCTCGAATGTGTGGAAGACTACGATGGTTAACACCCGTAGTAGGGTGGATGGTCACGATGCCACGACATCTACCGCTGATCAACCGAGGATAACGAAGACAACGGTACCTCCGCGGAATAACACCGTTTTGGGCGGGGTAACCAAGCATATCCCTCGACTTAATCTGGAAACATCTGATCCCATTATGGAGGAGGCAACAGCCGAGACACGAATGATGGACAGGATGATGGCGGCCATGAACAAGGCTATGAATCAGCAGCAAGAGCAGTTTTTGAAATTTATAGAGGACCGGGATGCGAGCAACCGCAAGCACGAGGTGGTTGCCGAGAACATTGTAATAGACGGGTCTGGGGGCACTGGCAATGGAAACGCTATTGGTGGTTTGGGGACAAAGGAAACCGAGCATGCAGAAAAGACTTGTTCTTTCAAAACTTTTCTGAGTTGTAGGCCGCCTAAATTCAAAGGGGCAGATGATCCAGTTATCTGTATGAACTGGATAAGAGAAATGGAGCAAGCTTTTCGTACTAGCGAATGCGGGGAGAGTCAAAGGGCAAAGTTTGGTTCTCAAATGCTAAGAGGGGCGGCTCTTACTTGGTGGAATGTTTACTCCACATCTCTAGAGGCAACGGTTTTGGCCAAACTGAGTTGGGCAACCTTCAAGGAAAAGTTGTTGGAAGAATATTGCAACGAGAGGTCTATGGATCGGATCGAAGAGGAGTTCCGGAATTTGAAAAAGGGCGACTTGACAGTTAAAGACTACAACCGGTTATTCATGGATAAATTGGGGTTGGTGGGACATCTGGTCTCGACAGAGAAGGAGAAGATTAAGGCATACATCAAGGGCCTTCCGTCGGACATGATGACTATGGTCCGAGTTTCTAAGGCTTCTACCCTTCGTGAGGCGGTGGAAGAAGCTCAATTGGTGGAGGATGCCTATGGTAGAGGCAAGGAAGAAGTCGCTAAAGTACCGGAAAAGAGGAGATGGGAAGGACAAGCTACGCCCTTCAAGAAACGAAGAACGTTTGACAACAACTACCGGGAAGCCGAGCCGAAGAGGGAGGCTAGATGGTGCTCCAAGTGTCGGAGCAAACATTTCAGTCCATGCAACTTTGTGCCGGGGAAATGCTATAGGTGTGGCAAGGACGGTCATTCTATCAACTCTTGTCCCATCAGAGGGGCGATGTGTTTCGAGTGTAAAGAGTCGGGTCACATTAAAAGGGATTGTCTGAAGTTGAAGTCGGGGGGAAGCGGAGGGCCGAAGGTGGAACCTCCGAGAGCAATGGGGAGAGCTTTCTAAATGTCGATTGAGGAGACAAAGGCTTCAAAGGACGCAGTGTCGGGTACGTTTCTTCTAAACTCCGTACCTACGCGTGTGTTATTTGATTCGGGTGCAAGTTTTTCGTTTGTGTCGACCTCCTTTTGTCAAAAATTGTCTATGCCCACTAGTCGTTTAGAAGAGGCCATAGTGGTAGAAATAGACGATGGGGGACAAGTAGTGGTTCGGGATGTTTTGCGGGGTTGCATGCCAGAAATCGAAGGGAAGAAATTCTCGATAGACTTAATGCTCATGGTAATCGAGGGGTTCGATGTGCTAGTTGGAATGGATTGGTTAGCGGGAAATCAAGCCGAAATCTTGTGTGCAAAGAAATTGATCCGTATACCATCTTCGGATGGAAGTGGTGTGGTCATCTATGGTGAGCGAAGAAAAGGAGATGTAGCAATCATCTCCTTGTTGAAGGCACGTAAATGTTTGGTCAAAGGATGTACGTCCTTCTTGGCGTATGTGATCGATGCTAAGTTGGAAAAGAAGAAACTTGAGGACGTGAAAGTTGTGCGCGAGTTTCCCGACGTGTAGAACTGGGGTGGTTGAAGTTGGGGGCTCACAAGTTATAGACCCATTGGGGTTGCGCTTGTTTCCGTTTTGATTGTCAAATGTGATTAAGTACTACTAACGCTCATATGGTTATTTTATCTTATACAATTGTTTGGACTTTCAAGATCTCTTCCATACGCGAGGCATTGGGATGTGCAATGGCCAATTCCATGGGTTCTTAAATTAATTTATCGTATCTTGAATTTATTATTAAATGTTGTAAGTATAGGTTCTTATCTATATGTTGTTAGACTACACTTCTTCTCTTGGGTGTACGTCTAGGATCTTCAAGCGGTGGGGTCCCTCGGACATGAGCGAAGAGATGTAATGGGAGTAGCATTTTTGGGAAGAACTTGGAGGCGTACAAAATAGGAATCTAATGTTGATTTTTGGTAGCAATTAGACAACACCCAATTGTAATCTAAGTTATGTTAATTTAGATTAATAGGTTGTTGGATCATCAATTGCTTGATTTTGGATATTGTGTACGCCATACTCTATTTCCCCATTTACTTGGGTGATTAGTTAATATTGGAAGTATATTTCCGGAATTTTACAGGTTTAAATTTTACCCAAATTTTAGGGTGTTACAAGTTGGTATCAGAGCATTAGTTTAAGTGAACTAGGTATGTAACCAAAGTGCCTAGACTTAAGCTGACAAGATTAAGTATTGATTGGTGAGCTTGGGTAGAACTCTTAAGATAGGATGTTCTTTGAGTCGACGGAAGTACATAAATTGAAAGTTGTGACCTTGGTAACGAGAATTCTTATGTGAAGTATGTTCATAATTTCAATTAGCTACTACTATTATGAATGTATCATTACGTGAGTATGCTTGGATTGTTATTGTTATGATGATTGATGCATGTATTGATACGTTTCCTTATGTTTAAATATTATAGCCTATTTCTTATCTCATTCTCGAATGTGTGGAAGACTACGATGGTTAACACCCGTAGTAGGGTGGATGGTCACGATGCCACGACATCTACCGCTGATCAACCGAGGATAACGACGACAATGGTACCTCCGCGGAATAACACCGTTTTGGGCGGGGTAACCGAGCATATCCCTCGACTTAATCTGGAAACATCTGATCCCATTATGGAGGAGGCAACAGCCGAGACACGAATGATGGACAGGATGATGGCGGCCATGAACAACGCCATGAATCAGCAGCAAGAGCAGTTTTTGAAATTTATAGAGGACCGGGATGCGAGCAACCGCAAGCACGAGGTGGTTGCCGAGAACATTGTAATAGACGGGTCTGGGGGCACTGGTAATGGAAATGCTACTGGTGGTTTGGGGACAAAGGAAACCGAGCATGCAGAAAAGACTTGTTCTTTCAAAACTTTTCTGAGTTGTAGGCCGCCTAAATTCAAAGGGGCAGATGATCCAGTTATCTGTATGAACTGGATAAGAGAAATGGAGCAAGCTTTTCGTACTAGCGAATGCGGGGAGAGTCAAAGGGCAAAGTTTGGTTCTCAAATGCTAAGAGGGGCGGCTCTTACTTGGTGGAATGTTTACTCCACATCTCTAGAGGCAACGGTTTTGGCCAAACTGAGTTGGGCAACCTTCAAGGAAAAGTTGTTGGAAGAATATTGCAACGAGAGGTCTATGGATCGGATCGAAGAGGAGTTCCGGAATTTGAAAAAGGGCGACTTGACAGTTAAAGACTACAACCGGTTATTCATGGATAAATTGGGGTTGGTGGGACATCTGGTCCCGACAGAGAAGGAGAAGATTAAGGCATACATCAAGGGCCTTCCGTCGGACATGATGACTATGGTCCGAGTTTCTAAGGCTTCTACCCTTCGTGAGGCGGTGGAAGAAGCTCAATTGGTGGAGGATGCCTATGGTAGAGGCAAGGAAGAAGTCGCTAAAGTGCCGAAAAAGAGGAGATGGGAAGGACAAGCTACGCCCTTCAAGAAACGAAGAACGTTTGACAACAACTACCGGGAAGCCGAGCCGAAGAGGGAGGCTAGATGGTGCTCCAAGTGTCGGAGCAAACATTTCGGTCCATGCAACTTTGTGCCGGGGAAATGCTATAAGTGTGGCAAGGCCGGCCATTCTATCAACACCTGTCCCGTCAGAGGGGCGATGTGTTTCGAGTGTAAAGAGTCGGGTCACATTAAAAGGGATTGTCTGAAGTTGAAGTCGGGGGGAAGCGGAGGGCCGAAGGTGGAACCTCCCAGAGCAATGGGGAGAGCTTTCCAAATGTCGACTGAGGAGGCAAAGGCTTCAAAGGACGTAGTGTCGGGTACGTTTCTTCTAAACTCCGTACCTACGCGTGTGTATATGATTCGGGTGCAAGTTTTTCGTTTGTGTCGACCTCCTTTTGTCAAAAATTGTCTATGCCCACTAGTCGTTTAGAAGAGGCCATAGTGGTAGAAATAGCCGATGGGGGACAAGTAGTGGTTCGGGATGTTTTGCGGGGTTGCATGCTAGAAATCGAAGGGAAGAAATTCTCGATAGACTTAATGCTCATGGTAATCGAGGGGTTCGATGTGCTGGTTGGAATGGATTGGTTAGCGGGAAATCAAGCCGAAATCTTGTGTGCAAAGAAATTGATCCGTATACCCTCTTCGGATGGAAGTGGTGTGGTCATCTATGGTGAGCGAAGAAAAGGAGATGTAGCAATCATCTCCTTGTTGAAGGCACGTAAATGTTTGGTCAAAGGATGTACGTCCTTCTTGGCGTATGTGATCGATGCTAAGTTGGAAAAGAAGAAACTTGAGGACGTGAAAGTGGTGCGCGAGTTTCCCGACGTCTTTCCAGAAGACTTGTCGGGTTTACCACTGGACCGTCAAGTAGAGTTCAAGATAGATTTGGTATCGGGAGCGGCTCCGATAGCTAGAGCTCCCTACCGTTTGGCCCCGTCCGAGATGCAAGAAATGATGGCACAACTCCAAGAGCTTTTGGAGAAGGGGTTCGGGCGGCCGAGTTCCTCTCCTTAGTTAGCACCGGTCTTATTCGTCAAGAAGAAAGACGGCACCAGGAGGATGTTTATCGACTACCGAGAGTTAAACAAGGTAACAGTGAAGAACAAGTATCCACTTCCAAGGATCGACGATCTATTCGACCAACTTCAAGGAGCGGGATGTTTCTCACAGATCGACTTACGTTCGGGTTATCACCAAGTAAAGGTTAGAGAAGACGATGTTCCAAAGACGGCCTTCCGGACGCGGTATGGCCACTATGAGTTTCTAGTAATGTCGTTCGGTTAAACAAATGCACCGACGGTGTTCATGGATTTGATGAACCGGGCGTGCCGACCTTTCCTCGACAAGTCGGTGATTGTGTTCATAGATGACATTTTGGTGTACTCCAAAGATGAAGTGGAACACGAGTCTCACTTGCGGGAGGTGTTGGGTGTCCTAAGAAAAGAGAAGCTTTACGCAAAATTTTCCAAGTGCGACTTTTGGTTAGAAGAAGTACAATTCTTGGATCACGTAGTTACCCGAGATGGAGTGAAGGTAGACCCTTCCAAAATCGAGGCAATGATGAATTGGGAACCTCCTAAAAACCTGGGCGAGATTCGAAGCTTCTTAGGTCTGGCGGGTTACTACCGAAGATTTATTCAAGATTTTTCTAAGATTTCTTCTTCGTTGACGGCATTGACACGGAAAAACGTGAAGTTTGTTTGGACCGAAGCGCAAGAGAAGGCGTTCCGTACTCTCCAAAAGAAACTGTGTGAAGCGCCAATTTTATCCTTACCCGAGGGATCAGAAGATTTTGTGGTCTATAGTGATGCATCCAAGATGGGCTTGGGATGCATGTTAATGCAACGGGAGAAGGTGATCGCCTATGCTTCGAGGCAACTTAAAGTGCACGAAAAGAACTATCCTACGCACGATCTGGAATTGGCCGCGGTGGTGTTTGCGTTGAAGTTGTGGCGTCGTTACCTTTATGGCACGAAATGTACTTTGTACACCGATCACAAAAGTTTGAAGTACGTGTTCGATCAAAAGGAATTAAATATGAGACAACGGAGATGGTTAGAGTTACTCAAGGATTACGACTGTGAGTTGCTTTACCATCCGGGTAAAGCCAATGTGGTTGCCGACGCCTTGAGTCGAAAAGAGTATAGTGGAAGTCTACGCGCCAAACTCTCGAGGATCGACATAGTGTCAAGCTTGATAGAACGGATTAGAGAGGCTCCATCCGAAGCCTTGAAGGAAGAAAACCTCAAGGATGAAGTGATGGTGAAACAAAAGCAACTTTTAACGGAGGATAGCCGTGGAGTCAAATTGTTCAACGGGCGCGTGTGGGTGCCTAAGGTCGGTGGAAATAGGGAGCTACTCATGGATGAGGTGCACAAGTCAAAGTATTCCATCCATCCCGGGAGTACCAAGATGTACCGGGATTTAAAGCTAACTTATTGGTGGCCAGTCATGAAGTTGGATGTGGCGCACTATGTGGAGTAGTGTACGACTTGCTCACAAGTGAAGGCTCAACACCAGTTACCATATGGTAGCTTGCGGCCTTTGGAAATCCCCGAGTGGAAGTGGGAGAAAATAACGATGGATTTCGTTCATAAGTAACCGAAGACTTTGAAAGGTCACGACACCATTTGGGTGATAGTGGACCGGTTGACGAAGAGTGCACACTTCTTGGCTATGCGGGAAACCTTACCAATGGACAAATTGGCAAGACTCTACATTAACGAAGTGGTTTCAAGGCACGGTGTACCCGTATCCATAGTCTCCGATCGGGATAGCCGGTTCACATCAAGATTTTGGCAAGCGTTACAAGAAGAACTTGGCACAAAGGTAAATTTGAGCACGGCCTATCATCCACAAACGGATGGTCAAAGCGAAACAACCATTCAAACCTTGGAGGATATGTTAAGGGCGTGTGTAATCGACTTTGGGGGCAATTGGGATACTCACCTACCGTTAGTGGAATTCGCTTACAACAATAGTTATCACTCGAGCTTGAAAGCGGCACCGTTTGAAGCTTTGTATGGGAGAAAGTGTAGGACTCCCGCGTGTTGGTTAGAGGCGGGGGAAAAACAATTTTCCAGACCAGAAATCGTACAAGAAACGGCCGATAAGGTCAAAGCCATTAGAGAGCGGTTGAAAGCGGCTCAAGATCGACAAAAGAGCTACGCTGACAAGAGGCGGAAACCGATAGAGTGCCAAGTAGGAGAAAGGGTGATGTTGAAAGTATCCCATTGGAAAGGATTAATCCGTTTCGAAAAGCGTGGGAAGTTAAGTCCCCGTTTTCTTGGGCCATTCACCATTCTAGAACGTGTGGGTTCGCAAGCCTACAAGTTGGATTTACCCCCGAAAATGGATGGAATACATCCAACCTTCCATGTGTGTTACTTACAAAAGTGTTTAGCGGAAGGAGAGAGCGTGATACTATTATCGGAGATCTGGGTGGATGACAACCGTTGCATCGAGGAACCCGAAGCTATTTTGGATAGAGCGGTTACGAAACTTCGACACAAGGAGGTAGTCAAGGTTAAAGTGCAATGGAGGCACCACCGGGGTGCCAATGTGACTTGGGAACCGGAAGAAGATATGAAACGCCGATACCCGCACTTGTTTGCATAGTTTGGGATTTCGAGGACAAAATCTTTTCCAAGTCGGGGAGGATTGTAACACCCCAATTTTCATTATTTGTCAAGGGGTCATGTGAGGTTTTCATGCATGCAAGCTCTATCGTTTAGCCAACTTTATTCACGAGCTCAAGAATCAGTTTCGGGATGGAAAAGGATCGTTGGACAGCAGATGGGGCATGGATAGCGACTAGGACCAGCGACTATGCCCCGGGCATAGTCGCATGTGTCATTGTCGCGATGGGGGTTCGAAACGAGAAATCAAACAGAGATCTGCATGTCGATCGCGACTATGCCTTGGCGACAATGCCAAGGGCATAGTCGCCTTGTCAATGTCGCGCACGGGGTCGGGGTTGCTGTGGATAGACGGGTTTTAAGAGCAATGTGACCTGATTCTTCTCATTTATCTTCCAGCTGGTTTGCTCTCAAGTGTTAGGTGATTTTGGCCATTCAAGAAGTGGTAAGTCATCTTCTTTCCCCATCCTTCCTCATTTATCACTTCACCCACCTCATTTATCACTTCACCCACCTCATTTGGATACATTTATGTCTATCTCTAGGTTATTAAGTGTGGGGGTTTCTCTCCAAGTCTTCTTAAGAGAGTTCATCTTTCATTTTGCAAAGTTAGGGTTTTCCATAAAACCTTCAAATGTGAGTTTTCCTTCAAGTATTAAACTAAATACTCACTTATACAAGATCTCTTACCCTTTTTGCA
>JAWVWS010000378.1:0-50000 GCA_033807775.1 Saussurea involucrata | reverse complement strand
CCTACGACTCACTCATTTAATTGTAACCACAAAATAAGAGTTAACTCTGAATCATTCCAGATTCACAATCAAAATTCACACACAAGAAATTACAAGTCAAAACTTGCCTATTTCTTAATCAGGAAGTAGAGATTACAAATTACTTTATGCCTATCTCTAAGCTTCCTCTCATCACAGGGAAATCTCCGATCTTCCCGAAAACAATGGAAATCTCTGATCTTCCATAAATCGAAATGGGAATTACAAATCAAAATCTGCCTATTCCACATTCCACCTCTGCATCAGTGATCCCAATGGGATTATAATATCGCGATACTCAATCGGGACTCACGATGGTTCGAGGTTCACCCAATTACTAAAATTACACCCCTTTGGTCTATGGCGAGTAATCGGTTCCCATCATACCGTACTCAAGTGCCCTCGGTGACCGGATGCCTATTTTAGTAAAAGCACATAATCACATAATATAATACAATCGATACTACTATATGCGTCCATCATAGAATGTATCATTTCTCTGAATATATTCTATATATAAAATAAAGAATATTATTACTCCACATCTCAATCTCTTTATTACCCCTTCTCTGAAATCTGATATGAGGATTACCATCTTAATTGTTATTTATATTTTCGAACTCATAGATAGGCCTTTATAATATATCTCAATTTGGCTTCTCAAACACATTTAGAGTTCATAATCATCTAACAAATTGCATATAACAGATAATCATGCTCATTATAAGGAATATGAATAATTCCTGTTCATCAACTTCTTAACTATCCCCTCATAGTAATTTAACACGAGAGTTAATATATATATCAGTTGTTAATCTATATTTTTGAACTCATGGATGGATCTTTACAGTTTATCTCAATAAAGCTTCAAATCATATTTAGAGTTCATAACCATATAGCAAAATGCATACAGTAGATAATCTATCTTAGCATATAAGAATAATAATAAATATTAGCTCATCAACTTTATAGCTAACTCATCATAGAAGCTTTAACATGGAAATCAACATAATACAACTTTTAATTGCCCTCTTGGCTTATCTCTAATTTAATCAAATCCACATAAAACATATTCATGCATACATATAAAGCACCTAATTCAAGATTAATTACTGAATTTTAAAGAGAGTTGAATAAACTCACCTGATGCGTTATTACTTCTTTTAGTCCTTTTAACACGTAACGGCTCCTTTCTTCACTACCACAGCTTACTGTATTATTCAATTACATAAACTGACATTAATCATCAAAACAGAACCCTCTACAACTGAAAAATCCTTAATCTCTTGAAATCACGTCTCAAGTCGCAATGAACTGAAGTCGCAATCACCTATTGCGATTTCACTTCCAAATCGCAACCAACTGAAGTCGCAGTCCTCTATTGCGATCCCAAATCCAAATCGCAGTCAACGGTTGCGATTCCAACCTCAAATCGCAACTCACCATTGCGATTTCACCCCAAGTCGCAGTGAACTGTTGCGACTACAGTACCAAGTCGCAACTGCCCATTGCGATTTCGACCCAAGTCGCAACCAACTGTTGCGATTCCAAAACCAAGTCGCAATTGCCCATTGCGACATTCATGAATGTCGCAACTCAAGGTTGCGACTTCGATGATATTCATCCAAGTCTCAGTCCACTAAAACATTCTAAAACCCAGAATTTTGCGGTTTTACTCTATGTTTGATTAAGCAAACTTGCAGATATGTTTAATACACTTATCTTAACACATCCAAAAACTCAGATTCTCATTATCATCATATTTTACCAAAACCCAAACTAAACTCTCAAGAAAGCTTTTAACTAAAAGGATAAAGGAATTAATGATGTTTACCTTGTTTGATTCTTGCTTTCCAATTGAAAAGGAAACTGATTTCTTCTTCTCTTTTCTCAATTCTTTCCCAATCTCGGTTCTCTTTCTCTTCTCAAAACCGAAAACACACACACACCAAAGATAAAGTCTCACACTCACAATTAGTCTTGTAAGTTCTTAATTGATGTCACCTCATCCTTAACTTAGACATGAGTCATAGGACTCATACCAAACAAACCTCCAACTTTAAAGAAATAACAAAACAATCCCTCAAATTGGAAATTCTCTTAAATCAACACTTGTAAACAATTACAACTTAACCCTCAAGTTAATTTGTAATTCACAAAATAATATAACTGAAAATTTGGGATGTTACACAACTGTTGCGATACAACCTACTTGTCGCAACCCAAGGTTGCGACATTCATAACTATCACAACTCCTCATATCTATCGCAACTAACTGCTGCGAAATTCATAACTGTCTCAACCAACTGAATTTATATTAAACCCAGAAATCTATAGTTTTAAGCCATGCATGTTTCTATAAATTTGCATATATGTTTAAGACTACCAATAGAACATAAACATGAACCCAGATTTCTCAAAATATTCAAAGACCTCATAACCCAATTTATAAACCCATTTTAAAACTTCTTAAACATAAAGAAAGTAATTTATAAGTAGATATACCTTTGATTTCCCAAGATACACCTTAATTTCCAATCAAATAAATCTGCCTTACTTCCTCTTCTTCTTCTCCTTTCGATCCCCTCTCTTTCTCTCTATTTTGCACCAAACACACACACACACACACACACACTTAAGACACTCCAAATGATAATATTTGGACACCTCACCTCTCTTTAATCAAAAGAGACGGTGGAAGTGATCATCTTTCATCAATTAAACCAAACAGTCCCCTCAACTATCAACACTTGACAATTTACACCCTTTAACTTATAAATTAAAATTAAAGTTTACCTCTTAACTTATAACTCCACAAAACAATTAACGTAACTTAATCGGGGATAAACTCTAAAATTAATCTATCAAATAACCAATCATAACTTATCAAATAATTATACTCAAATTATTTAATAAACCAAACGTAATCCTTTATAAAAATCAAGATGTTACAATTATAGTATCGACTCGTCGATAAGTGCTTACCAAATAAGCGTTTGGATAAACGGTTCACTTGTCTATATTTTCTAAAACAATTAGTTAAGTTTTAAATGTAACTTATTTGTTGAAGTGGCAATGTACTTAAGTATGAACTTCAAAATGATGTGAAATGAAAATATGGATCTTAAAATGTTGATTATGAAAATATGAAATCATGAACTCAAAATAACCTCAAAATTGTATTAATGTTCCATTTTTTGTTTACATTAAAAATTTAAATTTTGTTGTATTGGATGATGCATAACCAGGGTATTAAAAAGTAAGCAAAATTACGTATAATTGTTGTTAAAATGTATTTAGGCATTGGCGGATGCACTTAGGAAGCTATAGGGGGATGAGACCCCGTTAAAAGGGGAAAAAATGAAAAAAATTAGGGTAAAAGTTTGGATTTTTTGGGTTTCTACCTTGATGTTCTCTCAGTAATTTTCGATTTGGGACCCCTCAATAAAAAAATGTCTTGAAATCAACCAAAAAACAAAAATTAACTCTCGAAATCGACTAAAAGACTAAAAAAGTCCATCGAAATCGACAAAAAAACTTAAAAAAACCCTTAAAATCAACCAAAAAAAACTTTAAAAAACCCTCAAAACGTTGGATTTAAGCTAAAAATACATCGGACAACTTTACCGACGTTTAAGCTATCTTAAAGGTGCCCCTACCATGAAAAACTCCTGGACGTGTGCCACTGTATTTAGGGGCATTTGAAAATGCATTATAAAATATTATTGTGCTTTCATGGCCCAATAATTAGTTTGAGTAAACTTCATTTTTAGGTCCTTGTTTTTCTTAGACTTTTTTATTTTAATCCTTAAAATTCATTTAATACAAATTTTCTATCCCATTTTGTACTTTTGTTCAGTTTTTGTTGTTCTCACTAACGGATGTTAAAAAGATCCATTTAATAGTATTTGTCTTTTTATCAGTTTTTATATTTTCTTTTATTTATTTAATTAAATAATATATTATATCATGTATTCATATATGATCAACAAGTTGAGCTTTATAAACAACAATATGATCAACAAGAAGACGTGGAAGAAATCAGCCCTTTCCAACAGCTCTCACAAAAATATGTAGAGACTCATTCTAAGGAAGAGATAATAAATCTCTACATTTCAAAGATGAAAAAAGACCTATATAAAAATATAGGATTTCCAAATGAAAAATCAGACGCTTCAATGACATCTGATACACAGGATGCTCAGAATCCTGATGATGACCAAATTGGCCTATCACTAGACGATGCTCTAGAAACCCTCAAAGATTCCATTAGAGACAATATCAAATAGTTGAAGGCTTTGAGTGGTATATCAAATTGATATCCCAAATAATGGAAAAATTGGTCGACATCAAAACGGTCGACAGTGGCTCAAATAATTGAAGAAATGGTGGTCGACATCAAATGGCCGACATGTTACTATTTGCTTTTAAAAAGCTTTTGTCTTTTTCATTTTTACTGTTGTTGCCCTTTCCTTTTGCTTCCATCTTTCTAAAATAATTTATGGATTATTTTTCCATTGGATATCTTTTTCTTCAATCAGAAGTATGACTTCTTTGAATTTAGTCTCGCAATATGCCGGACTGAAAACCAAGATCTCTCAACTTGCTTTCTGTAACGCTCAAAGAAATCTTGCTGATAGCGGCCATTCCCAATACAAAAACATTGAGAGTCTCCTAGCAAAACCGTCGAAACACTTAAGCTCTGATATTCTCTTGATCTAAAACCTTGATGTAGTTGACCACTCCTCTCTCAAACTCCCTACGAACTTGGACGACCACCACATGAACTGTCCTTCTCAGTCTACAACTATGATGAAACCAAAAGGACGAGTTCAAGCTTTGAAGTTTGCCACCTTAATTAATATGTTAGGATTCGTAACATACAATATATTGTTGAATTAAATAAAAAGAATGGTAAATATGGGACTAAAATACCCCTCATATATTAGATCTTTTTAACATATGTTAGTGAGAAGACCACTGAGACCAGTCACACAAGAACCATCTTCCGCAGTCATTGAAGAGATTGTCGATCACCAGACCGACTATTTTTCAAATACTTCAATATTATTTACTGGATGAAAATGGTAAAATTTATAATCCCTATTCATGCAGTAACATCATTTTGAATGCATTCAATTTGAATCACCAGACAAAAATTCAAACAGCAATAACAAATTTGTATTAAATGAATTTTAGAGACCAAAACCAGTAAGATCATATAACTTAAAGAACGAAAATGAAGTTTACTTGATTACTTTTTTTTTTGGCAAAGTAACATATTTATACTTTTATTTTACTATAATCCTCTAAAAGAATCAAAGCAGTCGGACATTCAACACAATGAAACCTTGATTTATCATAACTTTAAGAGTGAATTACGTTTTCATCTTTATGGGGTTGATGTTCTTAACGAGTTTCATCGCTATTTTGAAAATTGTTGTGCCGTTGTGGTTTTATTTTTTAACGAGTTGTGTTCCTATGGTTGCATTTTTTAACGAGTTGTGTCCTTGTCAATGTCGTTTTTTACGAGCTCGGTCTCTTAATAAATTACCAAGTTAGATCCATGTAGTTACATTATGGACCCAAAACGTTAAAAAATACAACCACAAACCATAAAATGCATTTCACTCTAACTTTAAATAGCAAAAATAGATGAAAACACTTTTTTAACAATACAATTTTAAGTGAAATACATTTTTCTTCCCAATGGTTTGGTGTTTTTAACAAAACTCATCCCTATAAAAAAACTAACAAAACATGTCCATATGGTTGCATCACTTAACAAATTGTGTCCTTGTGATTGAGTTTTTTTAACAAGTTAGGTACATGCAGTTATAGTTTTTTAACGAGTTGTCCCTGAATAAGTTAGTGAGTTGGGTTCCTATAGTTAGGGCTAGCAACGGATAGGAATGGACAGGGTAATGTTTGATCCGTTATCCAATCCATTTAAAATAGCGGATAACGAAACGGATAATGAATCATCTAATAAATTAGTGGGTAACGAATAAATTAGTGGGTAACGAAACTGGTTACGGATAAATGATAAAATAATTTTCCATTTTAAACTATAAAAAATATTGGTAAACGTTAAACATATATGTAAAATATAAATTCATAAATATAACAATTACTTTATATATAATTTGTTACGGTAAACATTTTAACATTACTCTAAATATAATCATAGTATAATGTTTTAAGAACAATATAAAAATTGTAAGACAACAATTTTCATTGTTATTCGATAAATATAATAATAAATCAATTTACAATACTACATATATGACATCATAAAAATATTATATTTAACTTTATATATTTGTAAATCAATACTTAAGTTTATATAATTATACATATATAATATATTTATATATTATTTCGTAACGGGTAACGGATAATGGATAATGAAAAATTATTTATCCATATCCTACCTACTAAAATTTCGAGTAAAGGGATAATGGATACGTGGATACATGGATAAATTTTCTTTACCGTAGTCTTATCTAACGGGTCTAAGCATAACGGGTAACGAATTTACCCTTATCCCATGCCAACCCTACGTATGGTTGCATTAAGTACCCGTATGGTTTGAAAAATCCAACCACAAAGATCCAAATTGTTAATCCTTTAAAATAGGGACAAAATCTGTTAAAAACACCAAACCACATGGACGAAAAATATTATTCAATTATATGTTATTTTTATTATTTTAATATAATTTTTATTTTAAATTAAATTGACTAAGGGGGTGTTTGGGATTGCTTATTTAAAGTGTTTATTAACTTATTGTGGTGTGGTATCGGTAAGAAGTAGTTTTTAGTGTTTGGATGGTTAAAAAGGGAACCTGCTTACGGTTTGGTACCGGTGATAAGAGTTTTTGATAAGTAATTTCATTCTAACTTTTTGACTTATTCGAAACAATTTATCAACTTTTTAGTTATTTTACATGTATAAGCAATCTCAAACACTCTTTAAATAACAACTTATTAGTTTATTACGTTTTGATACCATCATAAGCTTATCCAAACATTTTAAGACCAGATAAATTAATAAAGTAAAAGCTTTTCCCAAAAAAACACCTAATAAATGGGTTTGGGCCTAATAGTGACAATATGAGTTGGACTTGCGCCCAAATCATCAGCAACTGGAGTTGATATTCCTTCCACTTCGGAGACGATAATGGAGTCTACTTCCGGCCGCCGTATCGCCGTCGTCGATTCATATAAACAAAATAACTCGAAAAGAAGAAACTATTCAGTCTTCGAAGTTCCGTCGAATTTTTTCGATTCATGCGGTTTCGTTGAATGGATTTCAACCGCAACTGCTACGGAGAATACTTTAGATGAAAGAGAGACGGCGATGGAGAAGGATTTTAGTTGCAGTGAGAGATGGACATGTAATACTTGTAATTGCAGTTTTGGATCGCTTCATGATCAGCGGTCTCACTTCAAGTCCGATTTTCATCGATTCAATGTAAATCCTCTTATCCTAATTGAATTAATTGTGCATTTCTTATTATATCATACCTGTAAAAAAAATTGTATGTTTCATAAAGTATGAGTAGTTTTGATTTGTCATTTTTAATAATTTGTACAGATTATTCGATGCGTATTTGAACTGTATGAGAGTTTAAAACCAAAATTTGTGTTGCTGGCTGAAGTTCTGACTCTTTTTCCCTTAAGGTTGTTTGAATTCAAGCAAAGATTTAAGTGTAATTAAGAGCCTGCTTTCTGAGAATAGTAAAAATTAAGTGTATATGTTATTGTGAGACTTGAACTTGAGGATGTGGGCTCTTTAGAGCATCTCCAACAGCTTCCCCATCTTGGAGAAAATGGAGAATATGTGGATTTTGAGCTATAATTTTGCTCCAACAGCTTCCCCTCATTATGTGGTATGCAGATCCAGTTATTTGGAAATTTCCCCTCATTATAATATCATGTAGATAGTGATTAGGGATTGAAATGGGGCGGGTATTGGGCGGGGAATGCTTCCCCCGTCCCCGACCTCGATTAATCCTCTACGGGTATTGAAATTTGAAAATAAAATATATTTATCATTTAATAATAAATATATACATATATATTTATTTATACACACATTATATACATATATTAAATAAATTAAAAAGTTTAATCGGGGCCGGATTAGGGGTGGGTAATGCCATTTCCAACCCCAGTTCGGGTATGAAGATAAATCCCTGTCCCCGTCCTGTTAGGGTCGGGTACTCACGGGTACCGTTGCTACGTGTAAAATTTCCATCTCTAATAGTGATCAGTATACAAGTGGGGCGGGGGAGGGGGGATAATCGAGGAAGTAGTTGGGTTATGTTTTTCTATTCTTCTGAAATCTTATCCTTCATCAAGTTTGTGAGGCTTTCATCAAGTTTCTATTCCACCAAGAACAAAATTCGATCATATTTCTTTTGGTTTCAAGTATTTCACATTTTTCAATTTTATTTGTTGAAAGTTGTGAAAGGGATTATCAAGTCACTCTTAAGAAACAAATATTTTTTTCTAATTAACATTGATCTTCATCAAAATTCGTCAATTGTTATGAAAAGTTGACGGAATATAAAGGTTGTTACCGGAAATGGCCATAATTTGTTATTTACGTTGAAGGAATACAGAGGGTGTTAGTGAAAATGGCCATAATAATTAAAAAAAGGGCGGTTGAGTGGCCACAGTTAGCACTTCTGTTGGTAGGTGACTGATCTAATGGCGAAGGATCGTGTGAGAAGTCGAGGTTAACATGAGAAGTGGATCTGAACCGTTGATCACTTTTAATTAAATGCCTTCCCATGAATTGCGGCTTAGAAGGGAATTGATCCGGTGCATCTTATCTCGGTGCATCTCATCCTAATGTGCTTTCATTTCTCATCTAACGGTTGATAGCCACTTCTCACGCTTCTCACGTTAACCTGAACTTCTCATCGGAACCCGACCCCTGATCTAATTTAGTGTAATATTTGGGTGACCATAAGATTGAAGTTCTCTTTTTTGTGTTTCATATTTTGTATTCTTTTTTTTCTATGCATCATGTATTTACCTGCCAACATATTATTTCAGGTAAAGTTAAGCATTGCAGGAAAGGATACTGTTACGGAGGATGATTTTGATGAATGGACTTCCACTTCTTTTGTTAAAGATTATGATATATCAAGCATATCAGGTTCAGAAGATGAAGATGGCACTGAATTTGGCCACCTTAGTGATTTAACTGGGGGATTGTTAGAAAGCAAGAAGCAGAAACTTTTTCTACATCTACCGAATGGAGAATTGATTTCATTCTGGAAGTGTTTGCTTCTAGAAGACTCTGAGAAGGTTCTCCTTGAACATGATTTATCCGAGTCCATGAAGGATGATGATACGCCTTGTGTAACAGTGAGCGAAGTGACTGAAAAACTGCTCAACGTGATCCATGAGCCTAGAGACAACACACATTTCAGGGTTATGTTGCTTGCTAGTGGTGGGCATTTTGTTGGTTGTGTGTTTGATGGAAACTCTGTTGTTGCCCACAAAACGTTCCACAGGTTAATGCTGAACTAGTCTTTTCTATTTTTAGGTGCATTTTGAGTGTCAATATAATTTCCCCCCAAAAAAGTTGTTTATGAACTTGGCGGTGTTTTTTTTTTCTTTTTAAAAAAAGCTCTTATTTGCCACTTATGTCTGATTCGGCCAGACATAAGACAATTCATACCGTTTGTTTTTTTCCTTTTCAGAGCCTTTTAATCCTTAATGACCTCTGATAATTTATTTGATAAACTAGCCACTTATTTACCTCTTATTACCGTCCAACAACATTTTTTCGATTTCAACGCCGGTTTAGTCTAGATGTACCCCGAATTTGCAAAAATGCAAAACGCGAAGTTTGTTGATTTGTGTGTTGGCTTTCCAGAACATCGTGAATCGCTTAAATCAGGGCTTCGGTGTGTGAGATATGATTAAAACTCCATAGCCTCGCAAATCTGGCAGCATCCTTCTTTTGTTTCTTTTTTTCGTCCCATCCTTCGATCATCGATGCTCACTTCAATTGACGTATTTAAGTCGAATTTTTTAGGGATAAAATATTCAGAGTTTTTCAGTTTACAAAAACAGAGTCTTATTGGTTCAGATTTCAGACTGCAGCATCACCTCTTAAAAATCAGAAGTGAAATCAAACATCAGACTTCAGCACCCCTTAAAAAACAAACGCCACCTTAGAGCTGATCCTCCTTGCCAGGAACTAATGCGTATCTTTGTTTACTTCCAACTTGTAAAAAGAGCACGGAATTTAGTAGCATATAAATATATCCTCATTTATACATGCTCAATTTGAACTAAACCTTGTCAACACCACCGTAATCCGTTTGAGTTGCTACATACATTAGTTCTACGTGTATTACATGTTTTACCTTATTACATTGTGTAAAACATGCATACACAATTGAATTGTTATTCTACCTGTTTCATGTAGATATGTGACAAGGGCCAAGGCTGGCAAAAAGCAATCATCAGAAGATGCTAGTGGCAAAAGTGCACATTCTGCTGGAGCTTCAATCCGCCGGCACAATGAACTTGCTTTAAAGAAGGTATTGAACATGAATAACCAATGTTAATCAGCAATATCACTAAGTTATCGAGTAAATTACTTTTTTTGTCCCTGTGGTTTGTAAAAAATGTGGATTTTGTCCATGTGGTTTTGAAATCTCGGTTTTCGTCCTATCGTTTGCAATTCATTTCTATTTTCGTCCTTGAGGCCAAAACACTACTTTTAAGTATGAAGGACTAAAATAGAAATGAATTGTATAGCATAAGAATGAAAAAAACATTAAAATTTAAATCATAAGGACGAAAAAGGTAACAAATTACAAACCATAAGGATGAGAATCGTAATTTCAAAATTATAAGGACGAAAATAGAAGTTTTCAACAAACCACGGGGACTAAAAACGTAATTTATTCCTAAGTTATCTATGGATGTGTTTGGTACACGAGACTATACAGAACAAAAACTTGTTGTCCCATGTTTGTCGTGACACTTAGATTTGTGTGGGACAACGATGCAGCTTCTTCCCACCAAAATAGGTGGCACAAAATCGGGGAGATGGGACAAGATAGGTTAATTACTAAACTATAGATGTCAAATTGAAATCCTAAAATTTCTAGAAGTTTTTGACCCGCGTAGAGCATCTACATCAATCTTGTAAATGGCCTTGCAATATGACATGACATGTCCATGTAGATTGCAAGATGTCTTCACAAGACCATATGCAATGTCAAGTAGATAAAGCATTAACATTTTTATTTAATTTAATTCATTTATTAGTTTTAAAAAACATTAATTATTAATATTTTTATTAAATTTAATTCATTTATTAATTTGTTTGAACATTAATTTTTAGTATTTTTATTAAAAAAATGGTCCACGATATATTTTAAATAAATGATATTATTTATGGAATGTTTTTTTATTTAAATTACTAATTTGGTTACTAAAATAAAAATACATTAATATAATTTTTTTTATGAAAATACAAATACAAATACTAATAGATAAATAAATCGTATTTAGGATTTTTTGTGATATTATAAGTTATTAAATATGTATATATAAATTATAAAGTAGTTGGTGATGTGGCAGTGAGGACCACTTTAGAAAGGAGTTTAGGCTTTCATTGATTTGTGAGATGTTATTGCAAAGCTAATGTGACACTTTAAAAAGGAGTTTGGGCTTTCATTGATGCAGATGGTCTTACCTCACTCTTGGTAGTCCGTCCCATGTTGGTACCAAACCTACACTATGAGTCCAACCATGGTCAAAATTACTCTTTTTCTTTTAATATGACATGAATTATTTCCCAAACTATGATTTAGCTCTCCCTCTATTCTCTTTCGGTTTTCCTATTTTGAGTTTGAATGTCAAACTTGTATTTACCAAAATTAAAATTATTTAATCTCACTTAACATTGATATAAACCTCATTTAAGTTACAGATTTCTTATTTCTGGTTGTTTTAATCATCCGGCTAATTCTTATTGAACAATTAGGATATTCAAGAACTACTTGCTGCATGGAAGCCATATATCGATGCTTCTGCTTGTATTTTCATCCATGCTCCCTCACACAACCAGCAACTGCTATTCGATGGTCAAACTCCATTGAGCGTTATCAGACATGGGCAGAGAAATGTTATCAGGCGCATCCCATTGACCGTTCGGAGGCCAACATTAAAGGAAGCTCAACGATTATATAAGATTTTGACACAAATTTCCACCGAACCAGATGAAGAAATAGTGCATATCATCAAAGAAAATTCAAAAAGTACTCTTGGCAAAGACAAGTCGATTAATAATCTGGACAAAAGGGATGTTTCTGAAAGTTATGTTGAAAAAGTGGAAATAGTTCATATGTCATTACCTCTACATGATGCTGCAAAGGCTGGAAATGTTGATAAAGTTTTGGAACTACTAGAACGAGGCTTGGATCCTTGTGTCGTAGATGAACGGGGGCGCACACCTTATAGAGTTGCAGCCGCAAAGGAGGTTAGGAACACGTTTAGACGTTTCATGGCGTTGAACATGGATAAGTGGGATTGGCGAGCTGCTAAAGTGCCCTGTCCATTGACGAAAGAGATGGAGGTATTTCAGAATGCTAAGCAGCTAACTATCGCAACATTATTCAAAGAGGCGAAGGATCGTGTGAGAAGCGTGAGAAATGGATATGAACCGTTGATCACTCCTAATCAAATGCCCTCCCATTAATTGGGCCTTAGAAGGGAATTGATCCGGTGCATCTTGGTTGATAATTACTTCTCACGCTTCGCATGTTAACCTCAACTTCTCACCGGAACCCAACCCTTGTCAAAAATATATTTATCTAGTAATGCATCCTAATTTTTATAATTGGACATCTTACCCTCCCCAGACCATGGCGGACCTGTAGTGGTGCCAACGGTGGCACGTGCCACCGTATTATTCTTTCGTCAAAGGGTAACAAAAATTAGGTTTGTGAAAGGTGCAACCGTTTCAATTTGTTGTGTGCCACCGTATATATTTTGAAAACTACAATAAAGACATAAGTTTCCTTGGTAGAGTTGGTTTGCAAGACTTTTCTTCCACTTCAGAACCGGGTTCGAGTCCTATTAGAGTCATTTTCTTAGTTTTTAGCTTTTAATTTCAGATTTGTTTTGTTTCTAAAAAAATTCCAATAACAGCACTCGAACACGAGACCTCACATTTGAAAATCAAGGAACTAACCACCAGACCAGTATTGATTGTGTAGAAAATATCTATATATTCGTTTATTATAGTCAAATGGTTCCACCGTTTGAAAAAATCTCTGGGTCCGCCCCTGCCCCAGACCCAGACCCTACTTTGTGTAGGACTCACCGAGTTTGCTTAGTTTGGTTTGGTTTGGTTTTCTACAAATATGAATCCTAGTGGATTTTCAAATAGTAACTTAAAACACCTAATTGTTATCTTGATCGGTGATCCATACTTTGTAGTCCGTTTTGGTTCTATACAAATTTGAATGGATTTTTTCAATAAGGATACTTTAGACATCTAATAATATGTTTATGTTCTATTTGGTAGGTTGATCTTTTTATGTTGATGGTGTTACAAGTCAAAAGAATTTGTCTGCTGTCTTGTCTTTAGCTAATGCACAACCTTATTCAATTCGTTTTTAGGCAAAGAAAGATGCTAAAAGGAAAGCAAGAGCCAAAGAGGTGAAATTGCTACGAAAAGCTAGAGAAAAGAAGGCTCAGGTGTTCATTTCATCATCTTAGTTCTAACTTGCAATGAGATAATAATTTTTTTATTGAAATTGTTTATTGGAATTATAATAATGTGATATGCAATGTGAAAATGCAAAATAGGACACATTCTTCACAAAACGAACAGTTTTTGACAAAAAGTGCCAAGCAGGCAAGCACTACTTTTTTCTTTTTGGATTTGCTTTTTCAAAATTGAGCAATTATAGCAAACTATAGTGTTTCCTAAGCATTTTCTCAAGAATGATGGTTCATTCACAATAAGCCAATTGCTCCTTTCTTGGTGTTTTTTAAGGTTGAGATCTTGTGAGACATTTGATCATTTGTTTCCTTCTTGAACTTCCCCTGTGAAAACCTTCTCCAAAATGACAATTAATGGTGCATTGCAGCTTATAAAATAAAAATTGTACTGTTGTCCCTTAAAAAATTGCAGTATTTTCCATTTTACATGTCTCATGAAAATTACAAAAAGAAAAATAAAATATGGAAAGTGTTCGAGTAAGAATACTTATTTCTCAATTGTTAACATTTAAAAGAAAATGTTGATTTTGACTTGCAGTCGTCTCAATTTTGTTGTAAAATGGACATATTTGCAGGGAACCAATCGGAGCTCCAGCAGGGTTGCCGGAGTTTTAGCTTTGGTCATTGGGGGTCTGCTGGTGATTGCCTTTGGTCAAATGGGCAGAGGTAGGGTGGTTACCAGAAGTTATTTTAGGTGTCCTTTTGGAAGTTGACACAAATCAGATTCCAACTTATTGGCATGCCAAATGCCATAAATTTCTAATGTGTTCTTTTGGGTAATATTTGAGTGGCGAAGGATCGTGTGAGAAGTTGAGGTTAACGTGAGAAGTGGATCTGAACCGTTGATCACTTTTAATCAAATGCCCTCCCATGAATTGCGCCTTAGAAGGGAATTGATCCGGTGCATCTTATCTCAGTGCATCTCATCCTAATGTGCGTCCATTTCTCATCCAACGGTTGATAGCCACTTCTCACGTTAACCTCAACTTCTCACCGGAACCCAACCCTATTTGAGTTCCAATTATCAACAATCGATCCAATCCAATCCAATATTTTATTAAAAATCTACTTTCTCCCTCATCCACATACACAATCTTCAACTTCAATCCAACCGAACTTTACTTTTTTTTGGTTCATTAGTGATCCAAATCAATCTAAAATAGTTTTTCGTATAAAAATTATTTATTTAATATTTTATCATCAATAATCAATTTTGTATTCTAAGTAATATATATATATATATATATATATATAATATTACATGTTTTAAAATCGTAATAATAAAAAAATGTTTTGTATTTGAAAATATGTCACCATTAGTCTATTAGACCATCTCCAATGGAGGTTCTTTGCACTTTTTGTTGCCACGTCGTTTCCAACTCATCAAAACAAGAATTCACATAAAATGCTACAATGGTAGTTCTTAAAAGGACCTCTTTTTATGGGTCCCATGTATAATGTTATATAATATTAATGATTATAAAGTCAAGAAAATAAAAAGAAAAACTAGTAATATGTCACTTCACACCAAACATCAAGGTAAGAACCAAGGTTCTTATTTAAGACCCTAAAGGAGATTGGGTTCTTATAAGAACTCTCCACAATGGTAGTTTCTAAAAGTCACTACACTTTTTGCTTGTAAGAACCTTGCATTGGAGATGCTCTTAGAGACTATTTGTAAAGAATTAAAAATTATGAATTTTGGTGTATTTTGTTTGTGTAATAAAAAATTGATTTTTATAATTAGATAAGTTCTATGAGAAAATTAAATCAACTAATGAATGGATGCCATGTGGCAAGACTTGGGAGGACTATGTTGACCAACCCATTGTCACCCAATGAACCGATTGTTGCATAATTTTTTTTTTCTATTTCTTTTTGTCTTATTCACGATCTGGTTGGTCCAGGTCATCATTAAACATAATCTTAAGGAACACACTTTTCATCATTGCAGGAAGAACGGGAAAGAACATAGGATGATTAAAGGTAGAAGATGGCTGCTACTGCTGCCGAGGAAACTAGCAGCCATTCAATCCTGCTGAACGATGCCACGTCAGCAGACATGACGTGCTCGTGTTTTGGCGGTAAGGTTTCTTTTCGTAGTTACAGTTATAAACGCAGTAGTAAGCCGTGCATCCACATTGATAGATTTCTTTATTAGGATCAATAATCACACACATGATTACAGTAATAGGAAACAAAAAATTAAACGGTTTATTTAATCTTATCAGAACGATATATTGATGATTATTTGACTTTGACTTGAACTAGTCGATATTATAAATAAACGTATTTTCCACTTCGAAGTTTGATTATTAAGTTACACTGAGATTGCTATGTGCAATGCCTCACATGTGTAACTACATGTTGACCAAATAGCTTTTAATTCAGCTTAAAACCATGGTGGAAGTTATTGGCGGCCCACAACTTAGGGCTTATAAGAAACTGAGACACCCCCCTCCCCCCTCCCCACCACATCCAACTTAAAAAAGCTCAAATCCCACTTTCCATCAATGTGGGAGGAGTTGTCTGAAACTCCCCCAATAAATTCTTGACGTTATCGGGCCTACCTAACATCCTCCTTGTTTATCGGTGATTTAGGATTCACTTTAAATGTGACAAACACCTCCTTCAAGGACTATTCGTGCTCGATGAGGTTTCCCTGAATCCCCGCCATCCTTATGGTAGAATGATCGGTTCTGATGCCATTTGTAATGCCTGAAGCCCAAAATTGCAGGCTAACCCAATAGTTTATAATTCAACTTAAAACGATGGTGGAAGTTATTGGTAGCCCACGACTTGGGCTTACGAGAAACTCAAAATCTCATTTTCTCATTTTCTATCCATTTGGGACAAGTCGTCACGACCCCACCCCACTTAAATGAGCTCACAAATCCCATTTTCTATCAAACTGGGACTAGTAGTCTCACTACGCGTTTTATTTATGTTGGTGTATATTTAGTTTCTACAGTCAATACTTGTAAACACATGGTTGGGTTCCAGTGAGAAGTTGAGGTTAACGTGAGAAGTGGTTATCAACCGTTGGATGAGAAATGGATGCACATTAGGATGAGATGCACCGGATCAATTCCCTTCTAAGCCGCAATTCATGGGAGGGCATGAGATTAAAAGTGATCAATGGTTCAGATTCACTTCTCACGATTCTCACGCTAACCCCAACTTCTCACACGATCCTTCGCCTGTAAACACATGCCTATAAGGGGGTGTTTGGGATTGCGTTTCAAGGGTGCTTATTTGCTTATCACGTTCCTAGGAAGCAGCTCAGTGTTTGGATTCAAAGTGCTTTTCTCCTTATCACGTTCTAGGGAAGGAGAAACGCGATTTTTTGAGAAGTAGGTTGAGACCTACTTTTCCACGCCGGAGTTTTTTGAGAAGGAGATAAGCAGAAGCAGATAAGCAGACGCAATCCCAAACACCCCCTAACTAGGATTGAATTATGCATTATTAGTTTGTGATTCATGTCAACTAGCACCTAAGCGGAGCAACTCGGGTATGCTGACAAGCTATATATATAGTATATTCAGGCCGTGTTTGAGTTGTCAAAAAAAATATCGATGATTATCTAAATTGACTTAAACTAGTAGATATTGTAAATCAACGATTCAACGTATTCTTTACTTGCAAGATTGTAGTTGTTATATACTTATATTATCTGTGTTCTAAAACAAACCACCTTGATTATAGAAGACGGATTAGAAAAAAGGAGGATGTGATTAATATCACCATCCTTAGAATAATATTAGTGCCCTTTATTTTGCTAGTTGCGGTAGTATGCAGATGCACAAAGTCCGGTCCTTTCAAGCTCATTTTTCAGTAAGCAAAAAAAAGTCGGGACTTTTCGGGCCTGGGTTCGGGATTTGGGGTTGAAAGAGACCCTGGTCGGGCTTTTTCAGGTTGGGCTTTCTGGAGCTTTTCAGGCTTAACCAGGACTTTTTGAGCTTTTTTGGGCCGGTTAAAAACCGGGCCTTGAAAAAAGTAGGCATGATTGGGCTTTTGTCAGGGCGAGCTTTCCAGGCTTTTTTGAGCTTTTTTAGACCAGGCTTTAACTTGGCCATGAAAAAATGTTGGCCTGACCAGATATTAAAGCCGGGCTTGGCTTCGGGCTTGGGCTATTTTGCGCATCTTTAGGTTAGGGTCTATTTGTTAGCAGCTTAATGAGCTTAACAGGACTCACAACTTATTCGGTCAGCTATACATGACTAGTGTATAGCTCTCTGGTGGGGGCTTAATGACATAGAAAATGGCTTCTTCGATTAGTTCCAGAGGGAAACTTTATGCAAAAGCCAAAAAAATTCCAAACCTGCCCCTCCCAATTAAAAAACACGCTCCTTCCATCTATGAATAAACCATTCCAAACAAAAACTTCCACAATCTAATAAACCCCCTTAGTAAGCTACTTCACCTTAGGATCCCCAAAACCTTCGAATAAAAATACATCAGATTTATCTTCCTCCATAAACACCTTTTTGAGAGAAGTAAAAAATCAGTCTTTTTCCTTCCAACACCTCTACATTTCTATAGGTTTCATAATGACAGTTAATAACCGTCACTTTTCATCATCCGTATATAATTAAATATGCATTTATCGTAAAAATAAATTAGCCCAAAAAGTTATATCACAATTAACCTCAGACACGCGCTCACTACCTTTTGCCAAGTATAGTCTATGATTCTTTTATGTTTTAATTTTCGTTCCACCGATGATTCTTTGGTCTTTCTTCAGCACAATGTCGCATGTATGCTATCGATGGCTAATGGTGGGGCCCACACGAATTCGAGCGGTTCTTCATCGCTAATGCTAAACAACCAAATCTCAAATTCCATGGGTTTGAAGTTCTCGATCTCATGGAAAAAGGTAAAGTTAGTCGTATTTTTGTTTGCAAAATCGATTACTCCTTTCACATATTACACATGTTAGAATTCTGATTCGGTTTTTTTTTGTACCAATTCCAATAGGATACGTGGCCACCGACATCGATTAGGATTACTCGGATTGCAATCCACATGTCGCTATGGCATTGGCCCGAGAGCATCCATAATGGAAGAGCTTTTTCGATATAAGTGGGCCCATAAACAAAAAAGGAGCTTATTCAAAGCTTGTTATTTATTGTAAATAGCTTTTTCTAGTGTCCTAGATGGCTAGATGGGAAAAAGCTCTCCAAAAACCTTCTCAATAAGTGCATCTCAGTCATGAGCTGTATTAGATTTCTCTTTCCTATACATTTTATAAACCTTCTGTCCCACCTAAATTCTATTTATTTCTATTATTTAATTGGATTTGGTCCCACTACCCGATCATGTTTATGAACCTTCTCAATATGGGCGTCTCGAGTCCCACCACCGGATCAACAAGGTTTTCTCCAGACCTTTTCCCAACAATATACCTAAAATATATGTCCATAACTTAACACAGTTGTATTGAAATTCATGTATGAAACCATAACTTAGTAGTATCAGATAAACACATAAACTTTGAAATTAGAGCATAACATATCATGGTCTACTACTCATCGCTAGACCTTTCTCCCTTGCTAGTACTCCACTTTTTCTGACCTCGAGATAACATTAAGGGGTACGCAGACAGGATAAAACAGGACTAGACGGGACAGGACAAGACAATTGTTTAGCGTTTGGTAGACAGAACTGGAAAGAACAGAACATATAACATTAGATGAAATACAATAAATAAAATTTAAAGAATGAATAAAATATAAAATAGAATATGTATTTGATGTTTTAGAAGAGAATTAGATTTTCTTTTAAAGTTATATTGGTAAAACATAGGTATGTTTCAGCTTGTTCCATGGGGTGGGGGTGGAACAGGCATGTTCCACTTTATTCCACCTTGTTCCTGTCTGTTCCACATAAAAGTCCTCCCAAACATGGGACAGTGATCCTTGTTCTGTTCTGTTATATCCTGTCCAGTGTACCAAACGCACCCTTAGGGTGCGTTTGGTACGCAGACATGATAGAACAGGACAATATGGGACATGACAGAACATGACATAACAACTGTTCAACGTTTGGTAGACATAACTGGACAGAACATAACAGATAACATTAGACAAAATACAAATAAATAAAATTTAAAGAATGAATAAAATATAAAATATAACGTGTATTTGATGTTTTAGAAGAGAATTTGATTTTATTTTGAGGTTATACCGGTAAAACATAAGTCTGTTCCATCTTGTTCCATGGGGTGGGGGTGGAACAGGCCTGTTCCAGCTTGTTCCTAGTGATGGAAACGGGGCGGATATTAGGCGGGGAACGCACCCCCCGTCCCCGTTTTATATCCCCCGACCCCGACCCGTCTAATCCCCGACGGGTTTCGGGGGGGGGGGGGGGGGGAATCCCTGACGGGTACGGGGAACTCGTTAGGTACCTGTTTAGGGAAAAAATTAATTAAATTATTTTTAATGAAAAGAAAAGGCGCTTTTTTTAATTTTAAAACAAATAAATAAACCTCGATTTTCAAAAACATATAATGATATAATCAATCACGTGTAATCGTACTTCATGACAAATTTTAAAGTGTAAAATTATTAAACAACAAAAAAAACTAATTAAATTATATATAAAAATATATATGGGGTATTATTAGGGGCGGGTAATACCATCCCCGACCCTGACGGGTAAAATTTCCATCACTACGTTGTTTCACTTTGTTCATGTCTGTTCCACATAAAAGTTCTGTCAAATATGGGACAGTGATATATGTTATGTCTTATCCCGTCCAGTGTACCAATTATTGAAGGTTTTAATATTGGAGAGGAAAATGACAAAAAAAAACTGAAGAAATAGAAAAACAAAAAAAAAAAGAAAAAGAAAAAAGGGAAACGATTAAATTAAAATCCATGTTATAAAATAATAATAATCTATTATTTCACATGGTATTTTTCTAAAAAACATTTGTCAACTCAACTAGGAAAGCAGACATCACATTATTAGCATCTTCAATGGTTGTTTGAAGAAGACTTAAATAAGGCTTAAACAAGACTTGAAGAATAATTGGACACAAAGGCTTGAAAATGACTTTACTCATCAAACACTTGATGTTCCTCAAGTCTTTGAAAAAATGAACGTGAGAGGCAAGAGAGAGAGAGAGAGAGAGAGAGAGAGTATATTATGGTGGACCAACACATTTTTTATATATATTTTTGATATTCCCAAGTTTATGACATACTTGGTTTATTTTTTGTAAATTGAATTAGTTATCACTACACTTATTTTTATAAATGTATAAATAGAGTAACTTAGAGGAAAGTTCAGTTATAAATTCGATTTTCATCGAGAAATGCAGGATAAACGGGGTACAACACACTCCCCCTGTCATTATTAATAATGAAGGGTGGCCTCTAGTGAGGAGGGAAGTTACGGTGAGAAAAGTTAGAAGGGATCTGGATCCTTTAATAATTGAAGATTGACACTAAAGAGTTGCAACAGATTAATTATTGTGAGAAACGCAATAATGGGTGGGGTGAGATTAAGTGATAAAATGTCAAGATCTCTTCTTACGTCTCTCAGGTTAACTATTTTTCTCACACTATCATTCGTTTGATAATGACCATGAGTTTTTTTGCAACAACCTTGATGAATATCCGAGTGATGTCTGAGACACATGGTGTGCTCTTAGTTGCCCATCGGTTCTCAACGGAAATTAAGTTTACAATCGAGCACGTCGATCTAGTATTTAAGGGTTGTTTGCTTACCTCTTAATAGTTCCATAATAAACAACATTTAAATCACTAAGAGGTGAATCGTGTTTGACAAACAAAACTGCCCCTTAAGTTCTAAAACCATCTAAATGATTTTGTATTTTGGGCCTCCCTTAATTATTCAACACCATAATTTTATACTGAACAATTACCAAACAACCTATTTTATTTTACACTAAAGTATAAAATTCTCTTAATCATACTAAACCAAATCATTCACCAAACTATTCAAACAACTATCAAACAACAAATATATGTTTTTATTAAAAGTGATTAATATTTACTCCTTTCGTCTCAAATTAAGTGTCCCATTACTATTTTTGTTTGTCCCAAAATAAGTATCCACTTTGAAAGTGTAATTTTTATTTTCCATTCTACCCTTAATTATGTAATGAATAAATTTACTATCTCTATAATTAAGGATAAAATTGTACTTTGGTTAATTAAAAAATGTAATAATCATACATTTCTAAAACTACGTGTCTTTTTTATTGTACGCAGACCGGGTGGGACGGAACGAGACAAAAAAAATAGTCCCATGTTTGGTATGCCATTAGACAAAAATCAGATGGGACAACATGGGACAAAACTTAAGATTTTTTGTTCCATCAAAATAGGTGGAATAACATGGGACTAAAACATAAGATTACTAAAATACTTCTTTTTTCTTATATCAGATAGCTAAACCTAGATTAAAATCATCTTTTCCAGTCCTGTCCAGTTCAGTCTGCATACCAAACGCTACTTTGTTTTAGGACGGAATGAATAAATATTTAATAATAAATTATTCGGTGAAACCGAGGCCGGTAGACGACCCACGACTCGAATTTACGTGAGAGTTCGTACGCCCAAAATACCAAACAAACAGTGGCTTCTCCTTCACTCTTCAATTATGGCGCTAAAATCACACTGATCAATTAGGGTTTTCAACATCCCCTCTCCCATTTCCGACAACAAATTCCTTTCCTCCCATGGCTACCAATGGAGATGATAACAATAATAATAATAGTAATGTCCAAGGAACGCCTATATCTTCAAACCCTAACCCTAACCCTAACCCTATATCTCCCAGCCCTCAAGACGTCATACTATCAGTGGCTTCAAACCCTAACCCTAACCCTAACCCTAAATCTCCCAGCCCTCAAGACTTCATACTATCAGTGGCTTCAAAGCTTTCATCTCAGCCTTTACAGTATTCTGATCCTGATGTTTGGGGCGTACTCACTGCTATATCTACCAAAGCTCGCTTACGCCGTCAGGTTTTGCCTTTTTGCTTGATTACTTCGTTTTTTGTTTTTCACTTTGATGGTTTTGGTTTGATTTATTTGGTTAATTATGTTGGGAAATGCTCCATGGTGAGAAATGTTTTGAGTTCAAAACTGAGGTGAATTGTTTAAAATTCGTGATAATGTGCGGAGGTTGTTGAATTTGTACAAATTCTGTATTGGTTTGTGATTAGTGAAGTAGATTTGATGCCAAAGTGTGAAATGCATTCTTTTTGGGGAAACCTGAGGTGTTTACATTTTGATGTGACAAAACTGGAGAGGATATGACAGATAAATGACCAATTTACCCGTATTGAGTTGTTTATATATTTTGATTAATTTGTGTAATTTATCAAATTATAATAAAATAAATATGTATTTTCATAACAAAATATATCATTGGTTAAGACTATTAAAATGACATCAAAATAAAAAGTTTGTGTAATTTTCAAATTTTAGTTTATACCTTTTTGTATATAATTTTTGTATTACTAATATCTAACAAATTACAGAAATTATCCAAAACATAAAAGAACATATAAAAATAATATTTTGAGGATAATAAGTGAAAGTTTAAAGAACATAAAATACAATAAATAAAATTTAAAGAATGAATAAAATGTAAGGAGGAAGTCGTAGTAGATGTTTTAGAAGACAGTTAGGTTTTGTTTTGAGGTTATATTAGTAAAATATAAGTCTGTTCCACCTTGTTCCGTGGGGTGGGGGTGGAACATGCCTGTTCCACTTTCTTCCATTGCGTTTCTGTTCTTGTCTGTTTCACATAAAAGTCCTGTCAAACGTGGAACAATGATCCCTGTTATGTTCTGTCATGTCTAGTGTACCAAACACACCCTTTCATTTGGACATAAATTACACGATTACTTTGTTATAACCAAGATGTCTCGGTAAATAGGTAGGTGTATTGAACTTGTTTACTCAATTGAACATGGTTAAAAGTAATATTTCTAGCAATTGCATCTGATTGGTCGAACTGTAGTTGATAGTATTACTGATAAAGCAGGGAATAAATATGCTTCTGACTAGTGATGAGCATCTGATTGGTCGAACTGTAGCTGATACACGGTTCCAGATTTTGTCAAATCAAATTAGTCAACATCATTGCAACATATATCGGAAGAAGGTTGCTTCGGAAGACTCAGAGGGTCAATCCAGAATTTTTAATTGCTGCTTCTTGAGAGATACTAGGTTTTTTTCCCTCTTAAGTAAATGAAGCTTACATGATAAATTTTGGAGTATAAAATTGTTTTTACACTTTGTTAACTGTCTACAGCACAAATGGAACGTATCTCAACTGGGAAAAGTTAAACAAGAACAGCCCAGAGTCTAAACTACATCATGGAGATATCATATCATTTGCTGCACCTCCTCAACACGGTAAATTCTTTTGAAACTTCTGGGCTATGCTGTTACAGTGGCAAAATACAAATTAGCGGTCAGGACTGAGATTTGAAATATCGGTTATCGCGGTGGTATAGCGGTCCAAAAATAGCAGTTCTTATAATATATCTTAGAATTATATATATATATGTATATATATGTATATATATATATATATGTATATATATATGTATATATATATATATATATATATATATATATGCAGGGTTGGGTTCTGATGAGAAGTTGATGTTAACTTGAGAAGTGGTTATCAACCGTTGGATGAGAAATGGACGCACATTAGGATGAGATATACCGAGATAAGATGCACCAAGATGCACCAGATCAATTCCCTTATAAGGCGCAATTCATGGGAGGGCATTTGATTAAAAGCGGTTCATATCCACTGCTCATGCTTCTCACGTTAACCTCAACTTCTCACACGATCCTTCGCCTATATATGCATACATAACTTAACATAATATATGCAATAGTTAAAATAAAATAAGGGCCCAAATCAAAATAAAAGCCCAAAAAGGACAAAAATGTAAGCATTAGATTCAAAGGCGGCTCAACTGAGAATATCGGTATTGCGGAACGCTATTTTACCCAAATATCGGTGAACTAGCGCTAAATTGCGCCGCTATTATCGAAATCGCAATTTCCACCACCGCTATTTTGCTTATGACCGATAACTGCTATTGCACTGCAATTAACAACATAGCTTCTGGGTTTATTGTCTTTTGGAATCTTGACGATTTAAAAAAAATGGTCTTGTGATAACAGAACTTGCTTATGCGTTTGTGTTCCGAGAAGTTCTCAAACCTACTTTAGGGACTGAAAGCTCGCCTCTAAAAAGAAAAGCGGGTATGTGCTTTCTTGGTATCTTGTTCTATGAATCCGTTTACTAACATATTAATCATCGTTGTGTTTGTCAACATATATGAAATGGTCTTCACTTTTATAGATTAGAAAACTAGAATGATACTAGTATAGCACACTAAAACCATCTCCAGTAGAGATGGCCAAATGGGCCCGGATCGGGACGTTTGGGACTGGTTTGGGCCTGTCGGTTCTTAGCCGGTTACGATTTTCATCCAAAAACAAGGCTGCCCGAGACCGGTTACGGGACCCTGATTTTTTATTTAAAATTTATTTTTAAATGTATTTTAAGTATATTTTAAATAATAATGTATTTGTTAGTGTATTACTATATTTGATTGACCCAATTATAATAAAAACATATTTGTTAGTGTATTGATCGACCCAATTATAATAAAAACGTATTTGTTAGTGTAATTGATTGATCAAATTCTTCAAAACATATTTTTTATAAGTTAAAAATCACTTTTAAGAAAATAAAGAAAAAATTAAGGGACTGTTTGTACCATTAAGAGGTAATATCTGAATCGTTCAGAGGATTATCTTGTTTGGCAAAAAAAGAAGATCTGAATCGTTCCTTTTTGTTTCTGAGCGAATTTTCTAATGGAAGGCATCCCATACCATTCAGATGCCTCGTCATTCTTAGATTACCCTTCAATATCTGATATCTCTACTCTCTCTCTCTCTCTCACTCTTTCTCTCTTCCCTCACATGGTTGCTCTCTCCTTCCTCACATCCTGCTAGGTTGCTAAAAACCCTATACTATGAAAATCAAACCCATAAAATTATCTAATTCACAATCAAGCCTATAAAAGTTTTCCAATGTCCTACCGATTCCCAACTCAGGATTGCAATCTTTTAATCTATAACCCCAAAAAATCATCCTACCGTGATAGCAACCATAAGAAAAAATGATGAAGGCAGGTCGTAGATTTGAAACCGTTGTTATCAGCAAAAAAAGTATAATGAAGACGCAAAAAGAAAGTGAAGGTGGCGACAGAGAAAAGTTATGAAGGCGATGAATATGCTTCCCTCTGTTGTTTGCTCATAGAATCCATCTTCTATTCTCCCCCATTTCTTTATTTCTTTGTAGGATGAATCTGCATCCATATTTTGTTTCTTTTTGCTTTGTTGGGAAGAGTGTTTTTGTAATGGGTTGTATTTTTATGAAAAAGAAAATGAGAATTTTGTAACTATAAAGTCAAATTAGTAGCCACAGAGATATGGTTTGTATCTGGGTTTTTCGATCTTAATATATTATTGTTTATTATTGATTGAACAAATTTTATCGTTAATTTTTATTGTTGGTTAATGAATTTCATGTCAAATCTTAGGAAGAACGTGGGTCTAACGGACAAATAATCAAACAACACACAAGGTTAAAAGGGTAATTTTATGTCAATAAGATTGTTCATTCAGAATACTTACCAAACAGTTACTTGTTATTCAACGCTAAATTATACATATTTCCACGAGATAGAATGAGGGTAATCACTTATCATTCTATACGAAATCATTCAGCAAGTGCCAAACAGCCCCTAAGTGGGACCGGTTTGGCCTGGCCTGGGATCGGGACCGGTTCTCATAATCGGGCCTTATAAAGCTTAACCGGGCCTTCGTATTTGGGTCGGGACTGGGACCGGTTACGCCGGAACCGGTTATGAAATCACTATTTTGGACCGGGACCGATTTTTGGCCATCTCTAATCCCCAGTAGGGCAGTTTGTCCTCCATTACTCTTTCAAAGTCACATGTTTAGTAGGTTTATGTCTTAACTTCTTCAAGGCATTAGATAATGTCATGTGAACAATTATTTGATCTTGCTATCGATAGAAATCCATTTTGTCAACAATGATATCAATATATTATCTTTCCGTTGACACCAATTACTACCTTTCGACGGATTGGCATCTCAATATAAAAAATCAACATTCGTATCTATGATCCCTTGTATTTTCATTCTTAAGTATACGATCATTCTAGAAAATATTCTCTACTTCTGAACTTAAATTGTTGTGTGGTACATAGATGAGTTTGGATCCGAAACCAAAAGGCTTAGAGGAATTGGCATTGGTGCTTCTGAAGGTCCTATTTCGCTTGATGATTTCCGGAGCCTTCAACGGTCAAACACGGTATTCTTATTTTTAACTTTGATTCACTTGTAAATTATGATTGTTGAAAACTTGAAATAGATCCTTTGACTCATAACTTTCAGTCCACTTGTATCCCAATGTAGGAATTAAGGAAGCAATTAGAAGATCAAGTTGCAACCATTGATCAATTGCGCAATGAACACCGGGCAGCGATCGAGCTTCATGAAGTTGTATGTGCAGCATACTTATTGGGCCTTCATGTTCTCTATCTCACGTAACTTACTATTTTTTCAAGCCGAGCTCGAATAACAACCCTATGACTGTTCCTTAGATTTTCTAATTTTCACTTCTTTAGATTTGTCTCACAACATCATTTTCATTTCCATTGTTACCTGTTTCTTGTGCTTTTCTCTTGGCTACGTCTTGACCGACTTCCCTCTTTCATATTTTCAGGAAAAGAAGAACTTAAAGAAGTCCATCTCTAAAACTTTTGTAGATGAACTCAAGGAGGCGCGCGATATGTTTGAAGCAAAGCAGAAGGAATTAGTTGAAGTCAATAAAATAACTTCTGAACAAAAACATGCTATGGTGGACCTCAATGAAAGACTTGATGCATCCTTGCAGTCTTGTACAGAAGCAAATGAAATAATTACTAGGTGAGTTATAAAGTTTTATCTGGTTTGAGGATGAGGGTTGGGTTCCGGTGAGAAGTTGAGGTTAACGTGAGAAGTGGTTATCAACCGTTGGATGAGAAATGGACGCACATTAGGATGACATGCACTTGATCAATTCCCTTCTAAGGCGCAATTCATGGGAGGGCATTTGATTAAAAGTGATCAACGGTTCAGATCTACTTCTCATGCTTCTCACGTTAACCTCAACTTCTCACACGATCCTTCACCATGACATTATAATAGTAAAATGGTAATGGAAAATATGGTAAACCACGAGTTTAAATGCTGAAAGTACACCTGTTCCAATAAAAAGAATTGTTAACTCTAATAAGATGGTATTCTTAATTTTTTCAGAGTAATGGGTGATTTAGCCAAAAGTTTATATGTTGCATAATCTACATTAATTCTCTAAGTGCTGCAAATTTGAGGAAACATTAAATTATTTATTTTTACTCTTTAGCCAGAATGCATCCATAAGTGAACTCAAGATGCTTCTAGATGAAGAGAGAGAACAAAGAAAAGATGATCGTGAAAAGGCTGTGGCGAACTTGACAGCCTCAGTACAAAGGGTTAAAGCCGAAGCTCAGGAGGAATTGAAGCGGCTCTCAGATGCTTCTGTTAGACGAGAAAATGAGCAGCAAGAAATTATAAATAAGCTTCAGGTTTGAGAATGGTTTTGTCGGATCATGGAATTTTTGTGTGTGTGTCTCAGCACAAAATGAAATATTTTTAATATTAATTTCCATCTCTTCAGGAATCGGAGAAAGAAAGGTGTTCATTGGTGGAGACTTTGAGATCCAAATTGGTAAATTGCACCACCACTTTGTACTATGTTGTCAGCATTGATTGGCTAGATCTTATCGTATATTTAACCTTCTCTTGCTTTTACAACAGGAAGACACTAGGCAGAAATTGGTTGGCTCGGATAATAAGGTTCGACAGCTCGAATCTCAGCTTTCTCAAGAGCAACGGGTTTCTTCCATTGCTAAAAGAGTATGAACATCACCTTGCACTCCTGCTAAAATATAAATTAGGGTTGATCACTAAAGGTTTGGGTTCCGTTGAGAAGTTGAGGTTAACATGAGAAGCGTGAGAAGTGGTTATCAACCGTTGGATGAGAAATGGACGCACATTAGGATGAGAAATGGACGCACATGGGAGGGCGTTTAAATTAAAAGTAATCAACGCTTCAGATCCACTTCTCATGCTTCTCACGTTAACCTCAAGTTCTCACACGACCCTTTGCCAATCATCAAAATAGCCAATTTCTGAGAGGACCCATCACAAAACGATCCGCTTTTTCTAAACTAGCACAACACAGCCACCACTTTCTCAAAAACCCTTATTTTTGCGAAATGTCCTTTTTTATCAGATTTTTTGTTGGCTCATTTCTTCAAAAGCTTTCGCAAAATAAGCAACTTCTTGCAAAGTTTGAACAATTTTAGCGGATAAATTTTGCAAAAAATCTCGGAAGTTGAAAAAAAACTGACAAAAAGTAAATATTTTGCAAAAAAGGGTTTGGAAATTTGGTGGTCATTTTTTTATTTGGAAATAGTCGGTCATTCTGTGGTTGGTCCATTTCAAAATTGGCTATTTTCGTGATTATCATAGAATTTCATATTATATCTAGTTGTACATTCTGTGATTATGCATTTGCAGAAGGTACAAGAGCTTGAGCATGAAACTAGCAGACTGAGAAAAGAACTTGAGAGCGAAAAGGTAGGGATGGCTGTACACTTCTTCCCTCATTATCTTCTTAGGATGTTTTTTGCTTCACTACTTTTAATCGACGCCATCAAGAATCTTAGATGAGTGTCCTTTGTATGCGTTCTATGTGACAAATTTCTTATGCTTCATATTATTTGCTTTGAACCATTATATAAGTTTGATTAGAACATAGTGAATCAACCAACCCATTAAGGGTAAAATTGTCATTCAGTTAATTTAGAAGTATACAGATTATACATTTCTAAATCTGTGTTCCTTTTTTCTTGTGCGACATTTATTTTGGGACAGAAAGGGTTTGTGCAAATTGCGCTAAAGTCCTTTTGGCCCAAAGCTTTGAATTGAGGTTTCTTCTTTGTGTTTAGCAGGCAGCTAGGGAAGAAGCCTGGGCTAAGGTTTCCGCTCTTGAACTTGAAATCAACGCTGCAATGCGGGATCTTGGATATGAAAGACGTAGGCTCAAAGCTGCCAGGGAAAGGATAATGCTTCGGTAAGAATTCCAAACTCTGATAAATATACATAAAATATTATTCATCATGAATATCATGCATTTTGCATGATGTTCGTCATAAATACTAATGATATTGATCATGAATAGTTGGTTCTCATGGTTCTTAAAATATTTACTGTTATTAAATAAACCTACCCTTTTATTGCATGATATTCATCGTTAATTTTACGGTTCTTAAATAGACCTACCCCAATATAGGGTTGGGTTCCGGTGAGAAGTAGTTAACGTGAGAAGCATGAGAAGTGTTTCTCAACTGTTGGATGAGAAATAGACGCACATTAGGATGAGATGCACCGGATCAATTCCCTTGTAGGGCGCAGTTCATGGGAGGGCATTTGATTAAAAGTGATCAACGGTTCAGATCCACTTCTCAGTTCTCACGCTTCTCACGTTAACCTCAAATCTCACACGATCCTTCGCCCCCAAGGGTTGGGTTCCGGTGAGAAGTGCAAAATTTGGTGAGAAACGTGAGAAGTGGTTATCAGCCGTTGGATGAGAAATGGACGGACATTAGGATGAGATGCACCGGATCAATTCCCTTTTAAGCCGCAATTTATGGGAGGGTATTGTCATAAAAAATGGCACTTCTCACATGATCCTATGCCGTGTTCCTTAAATCAGGCCTTTGGTTGTTTATATTAAACGGTTTATATGTAGGGAAACTCAGCTCCGGGCTTTCTATTCAACAACGGAGGAAATCACTAGTTTATTCGCAAAACAACAGGAACAATTAAAGTCGATGCAAAGGACACTAGAAGACGAAGAAAATTACGAAAATATATCGGTCGATATTAACCCTAATACCAATAATGATAACCAGATCGATTCTCTCCACCAAACCAAAGAACCACTAAGCGCTCAATGCAGTGGCGGCAGAAAGGCATCCGAGTCAACCACTTCAACCAAACCGCAAGACGGAAACCAAGCGGAAACGTCAAGCGACGAAGCTAGCGTAACCGAGAAACATGACTGCGATGCCCGAAATCAAGAAACTTGCGAAGAAACACAAGAAGCGGAATTCGCAAGTTTCGACCCCGGTGCTAAGGGGGCGTTCGGATCCGATATTGAGGGCGTGAATACTGCCCCTATTGGAACCGAACAAGTTCTTGAGACCGAAGAACTAAATATTGATTTGAATAAGTTGGCGTGTGATACGATGGTGGTGGATGATGGTGACGGTGAGAATATGCACCAATCGAAAGAAGACCCGATTGAAGAAGATACCATAAGAACGGCGGATCTTTTGGCGTCGGAAGTTGCAGGGAGTTGGGCTTGTAGTACGGCTCCTTCGTGCCATGGAGAGAATGAATCTCCGGGAAGTGGAGGCGGCGGCGGCGGTGGTGGTGGTGGTGGTGGTGGTGGCGGTGGTGGAATGTTGCATGATTCCGCTAGCGTTGCCGCCGAGAGTCAGACGGGTGTCGGAAGGAACTCGGAGCATGAAGCACTTACGAAAATGATAGGGATTGTGGCTCCGGAAATGAAGGAGCGTTTTTGTGGCGGGAGTGATAGCGAGAAAGGGGTTGCGTCGAATTCGGATACGGAGGATTGCACGGATGATGATGATGATGGTGGCGGTGAATCTGATACGGAGACCCGGGGGCATAATCGTCTTTCTGATACAGAGACCCGGGGGCATAATCGTCCATTGAATAAAGATCGTGAAGTGGTGGAAGCGATGGATGAGGATGATGCTGATGATGATGATGAAGCAACCCAGCAAGATTCTGGATAAAATTGCATCAATGGATTCATCTAAAGGTATGATTTTATATTAGGGTTGGTAGTGAAAAAGGTAAAATGCATCAAAATGAAATAAAATTTACCTTGATTTATATTTTGTATAATGAAGAATAAAGTTTCAAAAGTTCTTATTTATTTTTTTATTTTTTTACATATTTGACCGGTAATCTGTTGATCTTGTAACCTTTGATGATGTGGATTGTCCATCGTAACTATTTCATAAACCTTTTGTGAGCGGTTATCCACATCATACCAACAGGTTACCGGTCAAAACGGGTACAAAATTGGAAAATTGAAACTTTGTTACATCCACTTAGAACATAATATTCGTACACTAAGTAGAAACTAAACCAAATTTTGATACATTTTGAAGCATTTTTGTAATGTAAACCCTGCAAGCAAACTGAATCGTGTGGCTTGGTTTGTTTTGAAAGGTTTTGTGGTCGATTTGGTTACGGAAGTGGGAAACGGTCGTGTGATTTGATCCATGATGCTAGTGAAAACTGGAACCGAATCGAACCAAACCAAACCAGATTGCTGGATCAAGATGCCGGTCATCTGTGGTGTAATGTAACGAATCGACCAAAGGTCAAGGGGTTTATGGTATTTCTTTAGAAGTTTGATTTGTTGCCTTTTAGATTTGAAATATTCACTTTACACCCCTGTGCTTTGTGATTATTCTTTGTATGCTTGTAAATATGGAAGTTAAAGATATTCGATTTTTTAGAAATATTTCATTATTTTTTCTCCCGAAAATCTTCCGATGATGCACGAGTCACGTATAAAACGGAAAACTATACCAAAATTTGTCTGTTCTTGTTGGTTTTTTAATCGGCAAGCTACATATGTATGCATCTCTGTTTGTACTTTTTTGATATCTTATTTCGTATGGTAATTTGAAATCACACGAGTGATCAAGGAAGGAAAAAACGCACATATAGCTAGTAAGGCGGACAACACGAGCACGGTACTGCAAAAAATACATCCCTAATTTAAACTACTAGCCCTCACTCTCCTCCGTCCACTAGCTACAACCACTTGTGTGTAAAAAAACACTTTGGATATGGCAGATTGACTTGGGGGCTGTTTACCAAAATTTTCATTAAGTCTTGTATGGATAAGTTTGTCTGTCTGGATTAATTGTTGCTGTTGTTTACTTTTTTATCTGAATCAACGGTCTGAATAATAGAAATGACCAATTTACCCCTGAGTATAAATTATAAGCTGTTTTATATATTCTGCTTATTTTTTAAACCAAACTATATTTCTGAAACACAAAATTATTTAAACATCAAAATATATAATTCAAATATCAAAACATGAACCATTTCGTAACAACCAAGAATTTTATAAAGAAAGCAACACAAGCAAAAACCAAGAACATTTTTTTAAGGCAAAATGGATAGAATTCATTCAAAAAACAAATCTGCAACCAAAACAACACAATCTTAGTATTCCTTTTATTTTCTTGTATATCAGACAACAGAATAAAGAATAACGTCAGAAGGGTTGGTGAATTAGTAGACGACGCCGCCGCACCACCACTGTTGCCGCTGTTCACCGTCTTGCATTCTCCAACGTGTGAATGGTTGTCCGCCGGTGGATGATAGTACATCCGAGCAGAACCCATAAAATTGAGATTTGGAAATTAAATTTGAGATTTGGAATTTGAAATTTAAGGAATGATACTAGAAAACTGGCCAAACGTTGGAAGAACTCATAAAATTGGGGGAGACTAATTACGGTGGAAGAGAGCAAAAAACAAAGCAAAAAAGACGAAGAGAGCAAAAACGAAGAAAAAAAAAAGAAAAAGATGGTTCCAAAGCTGCGTCGCCGGAGAAGAAGGTGTTTTGCCGGAGAAGAAGGTGCGTCGCCGACTGGAAGTGAGACGCGATGGGGAAGGGTGTGGGAGAGTGGTGATGGAAGTGAGAGGCGTGAGGAAGTAGAGTTTTTAGTCTGTGTTTTTTTAAGGGTATAAATGTCCTATTTTCATCTTAATGTGGACAACACCTCTAACCCAACTGTACGAATAAGCCCAAATCTGTATGATTAAGTCGCAAGTAAACATCCAAAAATGTTTGTGCGAATAAGCCGATTTTCTCATTAAGTCAATTAAGTCACAAGTAAACACACCCTTACTCATGCTACTACGCAACACGCGGTTTCAACACTAGTTGAGATAACTCTCAATTATGACCGACTCCCTTCTTATGTAAATCAAATTTCTACCAATTTACAAAAATAACCCACAACTATAACCAATACACTTTCGATCCTTCGATATTCAGTTATGACATAATATTTAAAAATAACACCTTTAAATAGCTTAAACGTTTCTCATACAAATTATAGAAATTTCGAGGTGTTACATGTATGCAATAATTTACCCGGTAAGTAGAGATGAACATTTTACCCGTTGGGATGGGTACGTGACCCTAACAGGATGGGGATTCCCTGGGTTGACGGGTAATATGGTGGGGACGGAGATTTATTTTCATACCCGAAGCGGGTTTGGGGCGGGGTCAGGATGACATTACTCGCCTCTAATCCGACTCCATTTTTTTGATATAAGTATATAGTGTATATAAATAAATATATGTTAATATATGTATATATTTATTATTTTAATGATAAAAACATTTGATATTATAACATTAGTAATTACTATAGTGACAATGTATTATAATTATAATTTTAAAATACATTGTTTTTTACTAAACGGGTACCCAATGGGTTCCCCAAACCCGTCGGGGAATCCTTCCCCCCTCGAATCTGTCAGGGATTGGTCGGGCGGGGTTGGGGACCGGGGGTTTAAACGGGGGTCGGGGCCGGGGGACGGAGGATGCATTACTTGCCTAAACCCGCCCCGTTTCCTTCCTTACCGGTAAACGCTTACCGGGTAAGAGTCATCGCCCTCACTTACCGGGTAAGACTCCCCATCCTTATTATCGTTCTTACTGGGTAAGATTCTCAGCCCTTAACATGCTCATCCGATAAGGTAAATGACTCGATAAACGCTTACCATGTTATAAGCATTTAGTAAACGGACCCTAACATTGATTTCAAATTGTGAATCATAACTTAAAATCGTCTAGTATAATATCTATACAAATTACCCTTATGAAAATCATACCGGATAACTAAGAAACGAGCGTGTGAAACGCTAGACATTTAACTAATTTGTTTTTATCATTCATCTAAATAATTTTCCCTTCACATATATCAACATAAAACTAACTATTTATATTTTCAATGTATGATTTGACCTGATTTTGATATAAATAGTGTACATATAACAATACCCTTTATTTATCCTTATAAATTAAGGCGAAACAAAGGGCAAAGTGAAACAAAATAAGATTGTTACAAACCAAAGAGATAGGTTTATTTTCCTGAAAACAATAATTGACAAAGAACTCACTACAACACACGAGACTTTTCAGCGACAGAAAAATTCCGAAAATTATAAAATTTACCGACAGATTATGAACGGGTTTTTGTTTCGTCGAGAAAAGTTTCCGGGGTGGAATTTTTGTCGGTGTTCTGTCGGAATTTACCGACCGCAGAGCCCGTCGGTAATATCATTTATGTCGGTGATACCTAGTTTTCTTTTCTCGTAGTGACTCACAAACAAGAGCGATGAAGATCCTTGTTGCCACTTGATTTGGCACGAGCATGCAAGATATATGAACAAAATCGAGAAGTTCTTGTGTATCTTCTCATCTGCAAAATGAACGAAAACGATTCAAGTTTATATTCATTAGTATTATTAAAAAAATATATTTTAAACCAAAACAAACTAACCCCGGAAATCCCACTCAAAAGTGGGGTCTACGTGGTAGATGCATTTAGACCTGCATTCTACTCTAAATAGAAAGACTTTTTCCGTAAAAAACCTTCTACTTGTGCAAGATTCCGAACAAATATGTAGAATGAACAAATATCGAAATAAACTAGTTAATGATCACGAGTTCAAGTCCATAAACGAGCTAATAAAGCTCTAACATTAAAGAGTGAATGAGTTGGGGAAGGTGTTAGGGTCTTAATTTTAAATGGGTAGTTTAGTAATTACTAGTCTTGTCTAATCTCCCCAATTTTTGTTCACCCTATGTTGTTGGTAGGACACAAAAAAATTACATTTTTGTCCCACTCAGAACCATTCTAACCCAGTCTAATGTCGCCCAAAAAATGGGACAACAAATTTTTGTTCTGTAATGTCCCGTCTTGTCCCACTTACCAAAGACACCCTTCCGTGACCCATAAAATGACCAATAAAAAATAGAAGAAAAGTTTAGCGATTGTTTTTTAACGATTTATCAATGAACAATGAAAAATAGAATAAAATGGTATAAATGAATAGAACCTGAAAGTGTGTAGATTCTAGGCATAAAAAAGTTTTCTGAAAGGCCATCTTTCCGATCTTTTGCTGCTTCGGTCAAAGCAAGAAACCGTTTGAATCGAGTTGTGGTGACACCTCTGCCAGGTACCGCTGATCTGGTAAGCACATCCTCTCTCGAGGCAATAACTGCAAGTGAAGCTGGGGGTGGCCGTGGGAGGAGGCACAGGAGTTGCCGCCACCTGGACGGCTTGGGCGGCAACCGGTGATTCAGAAATACCGGACCTACGTTTATTGAAATCGTCCAATATGGTTTGCTGGTCTGCTTTTTTTAGCCCCTGTGCAATAGAATAGTGGTGAATGGAAGATCTTAATATGCCCCAACTACATGCTCAATTAAGTTGTCTGCATGGATTAAGCTCAATTTTTGTTTTTTATGTTAAATAAATAGTCTTGAGTGATATAAATGACCATTTTACCCCTCAGTTTAGATTAAACGTTGAATTACTTATTGTGAATGGGAGATCTTATGATGCCCTAACTACATGCATGGGTTAAGCTGTCTATAAGGATTAAGCTAAATTACTGTTTGTTTTTTCTTGCTAAATGAGCACTCTAAAATACAGAAATGACCATTTTACCCCTCAGTCTAGAATAAGCGTTGAATTAAAACGATTATTTGATGAATTTGCAGATATAGTGTAGTAATTACTAGTGACCAAATACAACCTTGAGCTCAAGGAAATTTCCCATTTGATCCCCTTTCACATCTCCGTTTGTGGATCCGATTCAATTTTCAGTCGAGAAAACGGGACACATAAAATGAAAAACGCAGCATGAATGAAAATGAAAATGAAAATGACAAATGCTCCATTTTCCATTTCAATTTTATGGATTTCAAATCTAGTAAATGACCATTTTACTCCTCTGCTACACGGTTCAATAAGATAGGCCAAGGCAATGATCAAATAGAAAAACTTGAAGAGTAGAAGAAGTTAGTGATGATGAACTATAATAACCTTGAGTTGTAATCCGCTTGAATTTTGAAGGTGTAAAATTCTCCGTATGTATCTGCCACGGAAAATCGAGGGACAATTTAAGTTGTATATATATATAGCATTGTAAGTATAAAGTGTCATCAGTGAAATAACGACGAATACATGAAAAAATAGAGTATTCACCTTGTCTAAGAACTGAAAGTAAATCGGATAATTAAAGAAAGCTTCAAAGAAACCAAAGTTACCTCTCAATTACTCATTAACGGCCTTCTAATATCGCACGTCGCCGATTTTGTTCTAGCCTTGAAACATACAAAAAAACGTTTGTTGTTACGATGCGAATTTATCAAACTACAAACCAACCCGATATGAACATGAATTAAAAGTCAAATATATAAAATCATATTTAGAGGTGTCAAATCTGACTTATTTAATGAATACCCATCGAATTTAAATCTCATGTAAATTACTATTGTCGTGGTTCAATTCTAATCCAAAAATCAAAAATCAATAAATCAAAATTAATAAATATGTTCATGTTAGTAACAGCATCTTAAGACTAATACATAAAAAACATATATATATGAATTACAAAGTTATGTTGAGATGATATCTGAAATTTGTTGTTTGAATGAAAGCAAAATCAATTATTTAATTTGCACATATCAACACTAAAACAAAGAGAGAAGTGCATACAGTTGCATATCCTCGTTATCTCCGCTTCTTATATCGACTCGCGGGATATGGGAGATGTGGCGCTCGTAGGAGCCTATTCCGCTACATCTTAGATTTGGGCATCGAAAGATCTCCAACTGCAAAAGCGAAGCCAACAACAATTCTGGTAGATCTTTCACCTTTGGGCACCAGCGAACAATGAGACTTTGAAGGGAGGTGAGGTGTTGGAGTCCCATTGAAACTGACTCCAATTTCTCAAAAAAGCCTATGCCAAGCAAAGTAAGAGATGAAGGAAGAAGATGGGACAATCCACTAAAACTACTCACATCATCCTCTGACGATCCACCCAATAGCCATAGCTCTACAAGTGAGGTTGGAAAATGTTGTGGACCCCACTTTGACATGGGCTTCTTCAACCCCCCTATACAAAGAAAACGCAATTTCGGAGGCCAAAACCCACGGGGAAAGGAAGCCTCCATACTTGGACAGTCTACGATATACATACGTTTCAATGAGGTGAGATTCGACAACTCGCGATCAGGAAATGACTCCAAACCTGGACAACCTACTATCTCCAATTTGGTAAGGTGAATGAAGCAACTCAATTCAACAATCGATTTCAGATTTCGCCAATCGATTATATGTACCGTTTCAAGCATCGACATGCTTGAGTTGATAAGCACCCCATTCTTCTCTGTTACTCCACCTCCCATTTCATTTTCCGATATTTTGTTACAGTTCCGAATGACCAGTGACTTGAGCTTCTGCCCTCCTGTTGGTGGGAAAGAGACTGATGTAATTGAACTACAACTATAGATGATCAATGTCTCGATGCTATTTGGACAATTGCAACGCTCCATATTGTTACAAAATGATACTTTCAACGTCCTAAGAGATATTAGGTTTCTCCCAAAATTATCCTCCTCTTTTTCACCTAAACTCACCAACTTTTCACAATTGTGTACTTCCAACGTCCTTAAATTCACAAGAACCTTACATGCCTCTGCTTCTGATTCCCATATGTATCTTATTTCATCACATCTTTCAATTCTTACCTCTTCTACTGCCCCAAGATGGTCTATAACACCTCCCCACAACTCATCAGTAAGCCCCGAAATTGAATTTATGTCCAATTTGGTGACTGATGAAGCCACGTGAACCAGACTTCTCAACACACCATGACCACTACTTTTTACTTCTAGAACTTTTAGTGAAGGTAGTGCTTGAAGTGAGATATCAATCAAATTAGGACAATTGGATATACAAAGCTTTTCAAGGCATGGAAACACATCATTTACAACCCCACTATTAGTTGACCATACCTCCCACCCCTCCATATCTTGAAAGCGTAGAATTTCTAGGGAAGGAAATGCAAGACCAGTCCCAAGTAACTCCGAACCCACAACATTCAACCCATCCATGCCTTGAATAAACAATGCCTTAAGTGATGGTAGTTGCCCAAGTGGTGGAATAGATGTGCATTTTTTACAGCCACGTAATGACACATGTGTTAACCGAAGAAACGAGGGATCCCCAACCCAATTAGGAAACTCTATACCCCCATATAACACAATTCCAAGCTTTTCCAAATTATCATTATGAGGCTTCAACACATTGAGGACCTCCTTTTGAGAACCAACAACTCCATCACTCCATTCCAACTCTAACTCAGTAATCCTCTTCTGTGATAAGTTCCCCTCTAGTGCATGCATTGCATTTGGCACTTTGTCTAACCCCTCCAAAGAAATTTTCCCACGGAGACTCATTAAATTTTTTAGCTCAGTTATTGGAAAGCCATTATCTCCAATAATGATCTTAGGGAGAGTTTGTAGACCTCTCAATTCACCGATTCCTGAAGGCAACTTATTCAAAAGCGGAGTATCCCTGTTGTCAAAATGCCGCAAATTTTTAAGATTTGAGAAGTTGTTGGGCAACTTTGTTAACCGATGACAACCGAAAACAATCAATGTCTGTAAATTATACAGATTGCAGACATTTTCCGGTAAATATTTGATTTTCGTTTGACTTAAATTTAGATACCGCAAATGCTTCAGAGAACCAATGGACTCTGGAACATCGTCTATCTCAAGACAATTCAAACGTAGGACCCTTAATAATGGTAACTCATGAAGTAAGTCATCCAAAATCTTACTAGAAAAGTAGAATTTGCCCCAACTTTCTTTCACTCCAACCGCCGTTGCCAAGAATGTTCTCAAATTTTTAGCTCCTTTGAGTGCCTTGAACTTCTTGTAAGCTATATATTTCTCACAAACAAATGACATATGGCGGTACTTTTCCAAAGAATCTTTCGTCACATCCTTCTCCATCTCTTTGTCTAACCTCAGAAAAAAATCTCCCGCAACCGATCTGGCTAAGTCATTCATCAGGTCATGCATCACAAACAACGATTCCTCATCAGATGCATGTTGGAAAAACGACCTTGATACCAACTCTTCAAAATATTCATGACCTAAGCATTCAATTGTTGACGTACTTACAGCTGATTGGTGCAAGAACCCTTCCGCCATCCACAATAAGATCAACTCCTCCTTGTCAAACATATAATCCTTGGGGAACAAGGAGCAGTATGCAAACAACCGCTTCAAGAATGCGGGAAGATCATGGTAGCTTAGTCTAAGTGCCAGATCGATTCCATCTACCTTTTCTAACTTCCAAAGCTCACTAGTCGACAACGACTTCCATTCTTCTTCATCTGTTTTTGTTCTCAATAACCTTCCAAGTGCTTTTAAAGCCAAAGGCAGACCGTGACATTTTTTCACAATACATTCACCATGTGGTCTAAGCGTTGGATGTGAATCAAAGTTATTTACACCCAATGCATGTTTAGAAAATAAAGACATAGCTTCATGAAATGATAGACTTTGCAAACGGTACAGATCATCGTAACCCAACTTTTGGAGCAGCTGCTCCTTCCGAGTAGTGATAATAATTTTACTTCCGGGAGCCCCCGAGTGCAATGGACGCACTAGGGCATCCCAATCCTCATCCTTTTCACTCCAAACGTCATCGAGAACCAATAGAAATTGTTTCTCCAAAAGTTGCTCTTTGAGAGCTTCTTGAAGCAGACTTATATTTGCGAAATCCTTGTTTTCCCCGGTTACATATTCAAAGATGCTCTTGCTTATCTTCTCGATATCAAACTCACCGGAAACACAAACCCATGCCCTGATTTTGAAGTGGTCTTGCACTTTTGTATCGTTGTACAAAAGTCGAGCAAGAGTGGTTTTACCTACCCCACCCATGCCAACTATGGGTACGACACTAAAGTTCTGATCATATCTTTCGTCCCCCAACAAGTTGTTGAGCAATATGTCTTTATCACCTTGACGTCCAACAATAGTTTCATCCGACAAACTGGTCTCGTATTTTCTGTTTATTTTCATTGGCCTTCCATCTATCACAGTCAAACGAAGACCAACTTTTTCCTTTTCTAGATCTTGTAATTTGGTGGTGATATTTTTTATTTTCTCATGCATCCTAGTACTTGCTGAAATACTAGTACAACAAATTGGGACGAGCTTTCTTACCCTGCTTGTGATGGCTCCAGATTCGTTCCGATTCATCTCGCGATCCATAGCTTTAGTTGCCAAATCGTCGAGTACGTCGTCTATGTCGTAAGCCAAGTGTTGGAGACGATTCAACCACCCTTTGATGTATTCATCAGTTAATTCCTTATGAGAAGCATCATTAAGGAGAGCTCGGATCTCGAATAATGATGCCTCCCATTTATTCACATCCGAATGAATTCCCGCCTTGTAAGCAAGTTTCTTATAGGCTGCAGAGCCCAACTTCTCAATGACTGCTGTGAGGAAGGCAGAAAGAATGATTTCAGCCATTGTTTATGATGAATTGATGATGATGAGATGAAGTGACAGCAAATTAAGAGTATAGCAGAAATGAGAGCAAAGACTTAATTTAGCAGGATGAAAATAATGAAATTGGTGGTGAGAATGAGAACAATATCAATCATTGTTTTGTAGTGATCGTGGCCGTTGTTTTGGTCAATGTATGCATCTGTTTATATCTCCAGGTGTGATAATATTATTATACGGTGTTTGCATTAAATATTATTTTGGAAGACTAATTTTAAAATTACCATTTTAGGGTCTAAAACAAACTTTTTTTTTGAAGTATATAATATTTATATACGGCAAATACAACAAATAAACTCACACACCCTACTCACCTTTGGTGAGGTTTGAACCCCTGACCTTCTAGGAGGAAAGAGACTCGGATACCGCTAGGCCAAAGGCCCTTTGGCCGGGTCTAAAACAAACTTTCCATGTATTTAAGGGTCTCGTTAACTTGTTCTAACAGGTAACCTGGTTGCCTTTAATAAATATAAAAACCTTACCTAATATGCACATCATTTATTAATATTCACGAAGAACTGAAAGAAAACCCGAGAAAGAAGGCTTCCAAGAAGCCATAGTTACCTCTCAATTAGTTATTACTTTCTAGTTTTCAACATTGGTTTTCTTGTTCGATCCTTGAAACATATAAAGAACGTTTGTTGTTACCATGTGAGTTTATCAAAATTGAGTTTGTAGGACGCCTAAAATAAATAAGCGTCCTAGTAGGGTGTTTTATAGGACCAAACAAAAAACATCCTATCTAAAAGTGTTACAAAAGTTTATAGGACGCCTTTGAGCGTCGTAACAGGTGTTTTAAAACATTTTTCATATAAAGCGTCCTAATAACTATTTTACATAACAATATTTGAAAAAGTGTCCTATAAACACAAGTGTCCTCTAAAAAGATGGGTTTATACGACATCTTTCAAAAGCGTCCTATAAAACTAGCTAATACGACCCCTTTATTTTGAAAATGTTCTAAAAACCTTTTTAAGACGCTGAAAAGCGTTTTATAAACTTATCGTAACACTTTTAGATATGACGTTTTAATCATTTTTTTGTAGTGATTATGCCCGTTGTTTTGGTCAATGTGTCTAAATTTTTATACTTGTAGCCGGCTGGCACTATTTCAAAATGATATAAATTAAATATATCCATAATTTAATATTGTCATTTGTCTAGATCAATTAACACAGTCACCAGAGAAATTTTCTCATAATGTAAAAACAAAAAAAAAATAGATATAAAAATATATTATTTTCTATTCCATAGTCCAACGAGTTGGTATGCATCAATAATGGAAGAAAAAAGCATAAGAAAACAAGCAAGCTTCCTTCTAGACATGACATATTTTTAAATCCATCATAGTATTCGTCATTAACGTCGTTCGTTGGATCCCTTAACATCGATGACCAGATGGTGACGAGATTGAAAACTATGAGAAAATAATTATCGAATTGAGAAAACAATCAGAGGCTTCGAAAAACCCTAGATTGAAGAAACTATAGTATGGAATGGTTTTGATTGTCTTAAACGTAATCGATCTTTTGAGCAAAAAGACACAAGACTATGTCTTAGGCGTAAGCCCGATGTGTTTTTAGTTGAATTCGATCGTTTCGAGAGACTTTTTTCTTTTTTTGGTTGACGTCACTTGTAATTTTTAATAAAACCCAAAAACATCACTCAAAGTTTAGCATGTACACCTTTCATATAAAAAAATCTACTTGCAAAAATCGGTTGTGCGAGTGCACGGATCCCCTGGGTCTTTCATAGATTATCATCAACTTAAATGTGTTTATCAAATAGTTTATTAATCAAATTGATTTAAGAACTTGCATGTATTTAGTAATTACTTTTAAAACTAAAATTTAAGATTTTAACCGGGCCTATACATAACCGGTCGAGGATCTCAAATATATCTTGGATTGGAGAGACCGGTTGAGCTCGTTATAAAACTCGATTAAAGATTTTAACTAATTAAGAAATAGAGAAACTCTTGACATTTTAACTAATTTGGTTCAATCATTCATCAAATCATTAGACTACGGTCGATTTATCAATCAAATTCAATGAATTAAAGTGACAAAAACTAATGGCAAAGTAAAATAATAGAAGGCCGTTATAAACCAAGGAAAAAGAGTAGAGATCGTTTGTTCCATGGCGTTGTTTTCCTCAAAATAATAGTCGACAAAAGTATATGAACAAAATCGAGAAAATTTTCATGTAACTTCTCATTTCTTCTCCTATCTGCAAAATAAATAGGAAAAAAAATCAAGAGTTATTCGTTAATATTATTTATTTTAAACATTTTTATTTTTTAGAACTTATTTATATGGTGCATTGCGAAATAAAGATGTGATCATGCCCTTTTTTCAATTAAAAAAATTCAGTCGAAGCAAGAAACCATTTGTGGCACCTCTGAGTGTCAAATAAAAACATAGTGAATTGAAGATCTTATCATGCTCAAAACCAAAGTACTTATCCCACCCCTCAGACCCATATCAAGGGTTGAAATTTTCTCCAAAAAGTATAGCACGATTGAACACCCGAACTTGTGAAAAGTGTGCAAATTACAGACGTATGATCATTACGCTTCAACCGGGTTATTCTATTCCACCTCTTAGAAAGAAAAAGAACTTAAATCAAAATACTTAATAGCATGGCGATACATTAAAGAAAAAAAAAGTTATCCCCCCAAAAGTCAAAGAATATGGAGCCCTAAGGCCGTGCGTACCGCTCTCGGGTACCACGGCCGGGTTCGAATGCGGGTAGATCGGGTAGGGCGGTACGGGGGTGGGCGGGTTCCGATCGGGTAGGGGTATCGGGTAGGATTGGGTTCGGGAACCCGGGGGTACCCGCGGTAAATGTATTTTTTTTATATATTTTTTTAATGTTTTTTAGGGTAAGGAGGGTAGGAAAGAGAAAAGCTGATGTGGCATTCGGGTTCAGTGGGTTCGTGGGTAGGCGGTACTCCACTTTAGAGTAAGGATGGTAGGAAAGAGAAAAGCTGATGTGGCGCTGAGGTGGCATTCGGGTTCAATGGGTTCGTGGGTAGGCGGTACTCATGGTCTAAGAAAAGATACACCAAAAATAGAAAATAAAAAAAAGTAAGACTAGTTAAAAGCAAACTACACAATGAAAACAAGAAGCAGGTACAAAAAACATTGCAAACAAAACTACACAACCCCCAATGCATGGGTTAAGCTAAATTATTGTTTTTTATTTGCCCAACAAACTATCTGAATGACATTAATGACCATTTTACCCCTCAGTTAAGATTAAGTTCTGAATTGTGTTTATCTTTTGATAAATGAAACCGAGCATGAGAGAAATTGAGAAAAACAAATATAGATATGTGCATGAAGACTTCGGCTATGTTTGACAAACTAGTTAATAAGCCAGCTATTGGCTGAAAAGCTAGCTGATAAACTAGTCATATTTGGTAAGTTTTATAAGCTAGATGACGATGTAAAATGACCTAAAAGGACATGCTAAAATTGAAAGCACATTTGTGAAGAATAGTTTTCATGGGGGAAAACCGACTGGCTTAATCACTAACCTTAAAGGGGCTTAATCACAAACTGCCGCCACGTGGGCCACCTGGACTGGTGCGGCAACGGGTTATTCAGAAATCGTCAAATATGGTTTGTTGGTCTGCTTTTTTCAGTCCCTGTGCAATAAAATGATGGTCAATGGAAGATCTTTCATGCACTAACTACATGCCCTGTAAGCTATCTGTATGGATTAAGCTAAATCGTTTGTTTTTTTGTGCTGAATACACAGTTTGAGTGACATAAAATTACCATTTTACCCTTGAATCTAGATTAAGTGCTGAATTAAAAGGACTATTTGATAAATGTGCCGAATTAGTTTAGTAGCTAGTATTGAACAAGTCCAACCACGAGTCACGACCTCTAGAAATTTACCCTTTGGATCCTCTCTCATATCTCCGTTTTCGGATCACATTTCCATTTTTTGTTAAGAAAACGGGACACATAAAATGAAAAATGCAGCATGAAAGAAAATGAAAATGACAAATGCTCCCTTTCCCATTTCAATTTTCTGGATTTCATCTCTGGAAAATGACCATTTTACCCCTCAGCTACAGGGTTCAATAGGAAAAACCAAGGCAATGATCAAATAGAAAAACTTGCAGAGTAGAAGTTAGTGATGATTGACTATAATAACCTTGAGCTGTAGAATCTGCTGGAATTCTGAAGGTGCTCCATCGGGTAAAAATGATCCGTATGTATCTTGTATATGCCAAAGAATTATCGAGGGACAATATAAGTTGTATATAATAGCATTGTAAGTATGAAGTATCATTGAAATAATGATGTATACTTTAAATGTAAGAGTATTCACCTTTGTCCAAGAAGAACTGATAGTAAATCGGACAAAGAAGGCTTCCAAGAACTCAAAGTTACCTCTCAATTATTCATAAACGGCCTTCTAATGTCAAACTTTCGTGTTCTAGTTGCAGCCTTGAAACATACAAGAAAAAGTTTGTTGTTACCATGTGAATATATCAAACGGCAAACCAACTAAATGAAATTAACCGATATTCAAAATCACATTCCAACCAAAAGAAATTAACAAAAAGATACAAATGTAAATCAAAAAAAGATACAGGTTTTCTATTCACAACAATTTCACAAATATATAAAATCATATTTAGAGGTGTCAAATTGACTTATCTAATGAAAACCCATCCACTTAACCAAATTGAATTTAAATCTCATGTAAATTACTATCGTCGGGGTTCAATTGTAATCCAACATGATCCCTACACATTGACAATTCTAATCATGTTCATCGACAACAAAAATTAAAATCCAATAAATCAATAAACATGTTCATGTTAGTAACGGGCATATTGAGACACAAACATAAAAAATATATGTATGAACTACAAAGTTATGTTGAGATAATATCTAAAATTTGTAGTTTGAATGAAAGCTAAATCAAAATTTTAATTTGTACATATCAAGACTAAAACAAAGAGGGAAGCACATACTGTTGTATATCCTCAATATCTCCACTTCTTATTTTGACTCGGGGGATATGGGAGATGCGATGCCCGTAGGAGCCTATTCCACTACATCTTAGATTTGGGCATCCAAAGATCTCTAACCACAAAAGTGAAGCCAACAACGATACATCCAACGTCCATAAATTCACAAGAACCTTAGATACATCCTTTTCAAGTGTTTCCCCTTGAGAACCGGCGAATACATCACTCCATTCCAACTTACTAATCCTCTTTTTCGATAAGTTTCCCTCGTGTGCATGCATTGCATTTGGCACTTTGTCCAACAACATCAATGAAATTTTCCCATGGAGACTTGTTAAATTTTTTAGCTCAGTTATTGCTAAACCGTTATCTCCAATAATGAACTTAGAGAGTTTATAGACTACTCAACTCACCAATCCCCAAAGGCAACTTATTCAAAAGCGGAGTGTCCCCACTGTCAAAATGCCGCAAATTTTTAAGCTTTAAGAAGTTGTTGGCCAACTTAGTTAATCAATGACAGCCGAAATCAATCAATGTATGTAAATTATAAAGATTGCACACATTTTCCGGTAAACTTTCAATTTCTGTTTGACTTAAATTTAGATACTGCAAAAGTGCAAATGCTTCAGATTGCCAATGGATTTTAGAACCTCGTATATCTCAAGCGAATTCAAACATAGGACCCTTAATAATGGTAACTCATGAAATAAGTCATCCAGAATCTCACTAGATAAGCAGAATAAGCCAAACTTTCTTTCCCCCAACCGCCGTTGCCAAGAATGTTTTCAAATTTTTAGCACCTTACTTTGAACTTTTTGTAAGTTATATATTTCTCACAAACAAATGACATAAGATGATACTTTTCAAAAACATCTTTCCTAACATCCTTCTCAATCTCATTTTCTAACCTCATTAAAAAAATCTCCAGCAACAGATGTAGCTAAGTCATTCATCAGGTCATTCATCACATACAACAATTCCTCATCAGGCACATGTTGGAAAAAGGACCTTGATAACAACCCTTCAAAATATCATGACCAAAGCGTTCAATTGTTGAGGGGCTTGCAGTTGATCGGTGCAAAAACCCTTTTGCCATCCACAATAGCATCTACTCCTGCTAGTCAAACATATAATCCTTGGGGAACAAGAAGCAGTACGCCAAAACCGCTTCAAGCATGCGGGAAGAACATGATAGCTTTGTCTAAGTGCCGGAACAATTACATCTCCCTTTTCTAACTTCCATATCTCACTATTCAACAACTCCTTTCATTTTTCTTCATCTGTTTTTGTCCTCAATTAACCTTCCAAATGCTTTTAAAACCAAAGGCAAGCCATCACATTTTCTCACAATACTTTCACTATATGGTCTAAGCGTCGGATGTGAATCAAAGTTACTTACACCCAATGAATGTTGAGAAAACAAAGATAGAGCTTCATGATATGATAGACTTTGCAAATGGTATAAATCATCGTAACCCAACTTGTTGCTCCTTCCGAGTTGTCATGATAATTTTACTTCTGGAAGCCCCTAATTGCAATGAACACATTAGGGTATCCCAATCCTCATCGTTTTTCACTCCAAACATCATCTAGAACCAATAGAAATTGTTTCTCCATAAGTTGTTCTTTGAGAGCTTCTTGAAGCAAACTTATATTTGCGAAATCCGTGTTTCCCCCCGTTTACATATTCAAATATACTTTTGCTTATGTTCGCGATATCAAAGTCACCGGAAACACAAACCCATGCCCTGATTTTGAAGTGGTCCTTTACTTTTGTATCGTTGTACAAAAGTCGGGCAAGAGTGGTTTTACCTACCCCACCCATACCAACAATGGGTATGATATTGAAGTTTTGATCATATCCTTCTTCCCCAAATAGCTCAGTGAGCAATATCTCTTTACAAAAGTCGGGCAAAGTGGTCTCGTATTTTTTGTTTATATTTGTTGGTCTTTCATCTATCACAATTAAACGAAGGCTAATTTTTTCCTTTTCTAGATCTTGTAATTTGGTGGTGATGTTTTTTTATTTCTCATGCATCCTAGTACCTGTTGTAATAAAAAAAAAATATCACCACCAACTTTCAAGATTAGAAAAGAAAAAAGTTAGTCTTCGTTTAATATGGAAGACCAACGAATATAAGCAAAAAATGTGAGACCACTTTGCCTAGTGTATGTGGTATTGCTGGACGTCAAGGTGATAAAGAGATATTGCTCAATACGCTGTTGGGGGAAGAAGGATACGACCAAAACTCCAACATCATACCCATTGTTGGTATAGGTGGGGTAGGTAAAACCACTCTTGCCCGACTTTTGTACAACGATACAAAAGTGAAGGACCACTTCAAAATCAGGGCATGGGTTTGTGTTTCCGGTGAGTTTGATATCCTCAAGATAAGCAAGAGCATCTTTGAATATGTAACCGGGGGAAACACGGATTTTACGTATATAAATTTGCTTCAAATAAGCTCTCAAAACGCAACTTATAGAGAAACAACTTCTACTGGTTCTAGATGATGGTTGGAGTGAAAGCGATGAGGAATGGAATACCTAGTGCGCCCCTTTCACGCAGGGGCTTCTATAAGTAAACTTATCAAGGAGCAATTGCTCAAAGAGTTGGGTCACGGTGATCTGTACCATTTGCAAAGTCTAACATTTCATGAAACTCTATCTTTATTTTCTCAACATGCGTTGGGTGTAAATACCTTTGATTCACATCGAACACTTAGACTACTTGGTGAAGATATTGTGAGAAAATTTAATGGCTTGCCTTTAGCTCTAAAAGCACTTGGAAGGTTATTGAGAACAAAAACAAATGAGAAGAATGAAACGAGTTGTTGAACAGTGAGACTTGGAAGTTAGAAAAGGGAAATGAAATTGTTCCGACACTTAGACTAAGCTACCATGATCTTCCTACATGCTTGAAGCAATTGTTTGTGTACTGCTCCTTGTTCTTGTTCCCCAATGATTATATGTTTAACAACGAGGAGTTGGTCTTATCGTGGATGGCAGAAGGGTTTTTGCATCAATCATCAACAAAAGAAAATCGAACGTTTACCGAAAAATGTCTACAATCTATATAATTTACAAGACATTGATTGTTTTCGTTTATGATCGATTAACTAAGTTGCCCAATAACTTCTCGAAGTTTAAAATTTTGTGACATTTGACAACAGAGACACTCCACTTTTAAATAAGTTGCCTTAAGGGATAGGTGAGTTGAGAAATCTACATAACTCTCTCTAAGATCATTGGAGATAAGGGTTTTGCAGGGTAAGAAATGTAAAAC